>WYDI02027589.1:36717-66576 GCA_009867235.2 Psittacus erithacus | reverse complement strand
GAGACCAGTGTGGGCACTCTCTGCACTCCGAGCTCTGCGCTGCAGCCTCCCCTCTCATCTGCTATGCCTGCGTGCCTGCGCTAGCCACTGCCGGGGCAGCCAGAGCTGAGCCCCCAGACCGGGCCCTGCTCATAGGACGAGCGCTCACCTTCCCGCTCGCCGGCCCGTGCAAACTGCCTCAAACCCGCCCTGTTCCCCGCGCTCCCTGGGGCAGGTTTTTACCCAGCCAGGGCCGGTGCCGCTCCTCCTGTGAGTCAGCTGCTCGCGTCAGCTGCGCTGCCGGCTCCTGGGCAAGGCCTGTCGAGGGCTTGAGGCTCCCTCGGTGGCTCTCGGCGCTGTGAGTTGCGGCTCCTGGGCGCTGAGCTCCCGCGCTCATGTGTTGAAGGCGGCCTGTCTCGAGCTGCTCACCTCAGCGATAATAAAGGTGACTCTCAAAGGTGACCTATTTTGGCAATCCTTGCTTCAAGCAGAGTATACCAGGTACTCTTCAGATCTTAATTTTTGTTGCCTCCAAGAGGACTGAACAACTTATTATGCATTCATCCCTATTGATTACTGATTCATATTAAACATTAGGAAGAAATTCTTCTACATGAGGGTGCTGAGGTGCTGGCACAGGGTGCCCAGAGAAGCTGTGGCTGCCCCATCCCTGGCAGTGTTCAAGGCCAGGTTGGACGGGGCTTGGAGCAACCTGCTCTAGTGGAAGGTGTCCCTGCACTTAAAAAGAAATGCTTACATACATGAAAACATAAATCTCAGGTAATTTCTGATCCCTATTTTAGATACCCATATTTGACATTTTTGTTTACATCCACATAACCACACGTTATTTTCTGATGGTCTTACAGGTCAATGACACATGAGTAAACAATTATAAAATCCACAGAAAACCTCAATTCTGAAAATCCAGCATGACTTCCAAAGATCAAGGGTGACTTCCAAAAATATGTGTACCTCAACACCAGTCAAACTTTAGAGTAACTTTTGGGTCACTAAAGGCAAGCAAATATAGGGCACAGAAATACATCTGTATGTACAGGAAGTCCGGAACCCACAGAAAAACAACATCACTAAATACTTCAGAGTGAACAATTTGCTTTTGCTTTACTTCCCCCTTCACACAGACACCCTTCAGCCAGCAAAGAAATTAATAATAAGTTACCGAGCAGCCAGGTCATACTCTCCTTTCTCCACGAGGTGATTTATATAGGCTAAGCCAATGTCCTAAAAGGTATACAAATAAAGAGTTAGTTGTAAAAGCTTGGAAGTCGCCTACTTAACTGCCACAATAACTACCATTCCAACCGTGTGCACTCCTGTTAAGTCAAGCACTAGGCCCTAAATGGATACCCCAAGTTCTCCTTTAGATGTAGGGCCCAGAGAACAGTCAACACAAAATACCTGTATAGACTACTCATGGGTGCAATTTAACATATTCATTTAAATAACTCTCATCATCTCACTGATGCTGGGAAGTCTATGTGACCCCTACATATTAATGACTGTTCAAAACACACAGCTGATGGCTCAGTGCTTGCATTAGGTATCTCAAAAAGAAAACCACCAGCCACTGTATGAGACACTTTGTCAACACCAAGTTTGCAGGTGGGAAAAATGCTGGTTGAGAATGTAAATCCTAGTGCTGCTCCATAAAGTAAAAGAATCACCAGAACTGAGCAAGATTATTACATATTATTACATAGTAAGGTCCCCTTCTCAGAAGTTTATCACACAGTTTAAAAAAAATAATTAAAAAATTCATGCATATACACCAAATTTTAGGATTTCATTTCACTATAGGAACCACATTTGTATTTTCAGCTTCGCCATTCTCAAGAGTGAAGGTTTCTGGAAGCCTCTTTCTGCTATGGGCCAGCTCCTCAGTGAGCAGAAAAGACAGTATACAGAAAGGAGCTGTAGATCTGTGGTTGCTGAGGACCCTTGCATGCTGCTCAAGTGGTGTAGAGGAACAGTAACCATTACTGCAACCTAAAATATCCCCAGGACCATCAGACTGCCAGTGTGGTGTCCTTGGTCTAATTGCTGCTGGGCAGCGAGAGCATCAGTTGATTTAAATCCCTGTACCACTAATCCTTCACTTAAGTCTCAATGTCAACATCTCTTTCCTCAACACATTCCATGGGTTCTGCATTAGAGACCAACACTCAACAACTCTGCTTGTATATACCCACGCTGAATTTTATCCTAGCAGAACTAATCTCTGCAAACCAGGAGAAAAGCTTTTTTTTTTTCCTAATGAATTGCCAGGACCTCCTTTCACATCTTTTGCAAGGGCCACAGAATAGCTAAATCATACAAACTGTGCGATAGGTGATGCCATGCCGTAAGATTTTGATTCAACTTCTGGACTACACAAAAAGAAGAGAGTTTTTAAGACCTAATGATATACAGTGTGCATATTATAGCAGTAATCTGGCTAAAATCTAAACACATTTAAGACTTTGTACTCAAATACAAACTTCCATTTAAAGAAGCAGCAGTACTAATGAAATTCCAGTATGTTCACATCAAGGTCAATTTAAACAAAGACCTAAAAAAGAGCTAAAATGAGTGATGCCTTTGTGACTATTAAGTTATTCCCCCCTCTTGCCTTAAACATCAATACCCTTTGTTGCTCTGAGAAGGGACTATAAAGCATGGGAAATAACTATACAGGAGAAAAGGAGCTTAACTATGTAAAGTAGTAAGAATTGCAAAGCAACATGAGAGAGCTATATGTGAAACTGCAACTGAATTTCAATAACATTTAAAAGGTCTTCCAATTGCACCTTTTAAACTCCTGCCAAAACCCTGTCACATGCACAAAGTAAAAGTTAAAGAGAAATATGTCACCCCCTACCCAATCTCTAATACTGAAATACTGCATTACTTGAAACAACAGCCAACTTAATACAAAAGTAAAAGCAAACAAAAACCCTATCAGCAATCAAGAGTGGAATTCTCTTTTTTTTAATGTCAACAGCACCTTCCTAAAAGCCAGATCCTTTCATGTTTCACACACTAACATTCCTGTTCTGCAGCTGAAACCAAGAAATCGAATGCTATCTGGAGTATGCCTAACAGCTATTGTCTCATGTGATACAGAACACGGAATGTGTTTGTAGCATCTCACAGCATTCTAAAAGAAATAAGGTATTTTGTTTTGAATGGAAGTTTTGAGACTTACCAAAATCTTGTGCTTTTTTATAGTTTTCTGACTGATCTCAGCTGCCATCAAAGCTTCCTATGTTCAGAAAGTAGAAAACAGATACAAGCCAAATACACCAACTTTCAATACAGAAAGCTCTAGAACTGCATAAATCAACTACATTTCAGAGCAGCGTGTTTGAAGCACTAGAATTTTTAATGCCATGGTTGGACGAACAGCTTTGAATCATTCTCCAACAAAAGCAGTCAACCAAAGAGAAAACTATTTTTGTTTCCATCTGGGTTCACTCTACATTACTATATTGGGATCAAATCGCAAGATTACAACGAAACAGACAATGCAGTCGCAGTGGATCATTTTCAAATGAGAACCCTTCACTACCAAAACCTGTGAAAATCATCACAAAGGGGGTGGGAGAAGGCTACCTTTCACTTCCCCAGCCCCAAAGTCTCCTCCAGTCAGAATGATTTTAGTTTAAGTGTGCCATTCTTCTTTCAAATATACAGAAACAAAGCTGGCACTTTGACAAACAGAATGAAAGCTTTTAACATACATGGTAACACACAAGCTATCTACTACCTTGACTGGCTTTCATAAAGGCACACACACAGCTGTCAGCTGGAAATTACTGGAGTCTTCAGGGACCAAATGCTGTGATTTACATAAACTGCAAAACTGCACTCATCATCTGAGTTTGTATTGAGATGCAAAAGCACCCACAAGGATTTAAACAAATCTGCATGAGGAATATCATGTTTGCATTAACAAAAGGAACACGTGTTGAATAGCTTTTCCATGTATATTTTCTTTTTCTTATACTGGGCGCCCAACAAATACCATGGATATAAGAATTTGCAAGTTACCTTATGCACCATAACAAGTGTTCTAAGTCATTAACTACAGGAAATCAGAGGCCAGAACACTGGGTGCATGTTGATATCATCTGTAAGAATTTATTATTGGTTTAGATGTTTAGATATACATGCTTAAACACACCAATATTTAAGCAGCCAAATACTGAGCTGCTTTTTCCATGGGAACTGTACACCCTTGGGTTTTAATATTGACTCTGCTTTCTTGTAACACTACTTTCAGTACCAATACCTACAGTTTGAGCCCATATTATTTTACTTGTAAGAGCTTCAATACTGAAGGTAAGTAACATGGAGCAGAGCACAGTACCCTAACACAACCTTTTTGTTCTATAGTAGAAGCAATATAGAATGGGAAAAACGTAATATTGTCCACCAAGTCCATTTTCCTTATTTGGGATAGATCTGGAAAAAAACCCACATAGTTCATTAGTTAACTGCTCTGCTGCTTTAAAGCCAAAACGCAGCTTTAATGATTTTCAGTGACAGCTAATATGTTTCACATCTGATGCCAAGAGCAGTATTCACAGCATGTAATTCAGCTACCTCACTCGGGTGCAATTCAGATAAGCTGTTTCAGTAGGAAGACTAACTCTCCAGAGAGATGGAGAGTCAATTCCCACCTTTTACAAGCATTTAGTCAATGACTGTAGGAACAAACTATCCAATCCAAATAACCTAACAAAGTTCTTCATCCTACTTCAATTTCCAAACCATTAAAGCCTGAAGGAAAGAATGTTGTAAAGATTACTTCGTATTTCTTCTTTTCAAGAAGCCAGTCAATGTGGTCATCTTGGTCCCGCTCTTTAGCCACAACCACATCTCTTGGGCTGATGATATAAAAGAGCGATTCCCCTTCCGAATACTCTGCAAATGCATACATAGTTTGATTTTTATTATTATTATTAGTAGTAGTATTTTCCTTAAAGAAAACCTTGCTTTTTAGTACACCCTTGAGGGGAATTTTAGGAGATGCAAGCAAGAGAGCAAAGCTGCTCCTGCAAAACATGCCTATTCAGAAGCTGTATTCCCCAATAAATTAAAACTGGTTTAAATGGCAAAATATCTCTAAAAAAAAAAAACCACTACAGTTTATTGCAAATTCTGATTCATCCACTATGTGTAAACTTTATGATGGTTTAGAACACATTATTATACTTTTAGAGGACTATTACACTACATAGCCTGCAATAAACTTATCCTCCCCATCAAGGTCAAGGCCATCAAAAGCATAAATGATAGATGCCATAACCCCTGGGGACACAGCACATCATTACAGAAACACATTAGCAATGCTATAAGTTAAGGTTATATGTATAATGCATTTGTTTATACCATAAGCCTTTATTTTTGAGAAAACTCAAAGTAAAAACGTACTTACAGGTAAAATCAAACACAGAAGATGACTGTTCAGAATAGTTACTATTTTCACAGAAGCCATGAAGAAACACCATCAACAATTTGTAGGTACAGAAAACAAAACCATCCCCTACCCTTTTTCTGCATTTCTATATACATACAAATACACTACTGAACTGGCAATTCACAAAATGATGCTTGTATTAAAGCCATCCAAATATTTAGACTTGTCAGATTAGCTAGAATATTCATTAAGCATAAAAGTACAACTGTGGACATCAATGTTCTGCTTAGGGATGGGTATAAAGAAATTCCAGTTCTATTGACAGCAGCTGAGATGTTTGGAGATCAGGAGATATACTGTTTCTTGTGGCTTTAGGACATTGATGTACACAAAGAGGCCTGCCAAGCCTGTGATTTGAAGCATGCTGCCAGAGAAGATGTTTAAACATCAGATCCATGGTTTTTAAAGCCAGAAGGAATGTTTCTGTACAACACAGGCTATGTAATCTTCATCAAAGAATCCTGCATGAGCTTTGTCATGCATCTTTCTAAACTACAACACATATATCAGAAAACTATCCCATCTTATTTAAAAGACTCTGGCTTAATCTGCCTGGCCTGTTAGGTTATTAAACCTACCTAAAAAGGCTGAACTTGCCAATCTCCTATTGAAAACATCCTTTCTTCTCACTACATCTTACCATTCTGCGGTCTATTATATTCCAACAGCTTTGTCAGTACAGGGAAACTAAATATCAGTGTGCCCCTTTTAAGTTGATCCAGGTGCATCTTACATTTGAAATGACATTTATTTCCTCTTTGTCTCTAAAGCAGCTTTTCCAGATGCTGTACTACTCATTTCACTATTCCTGAAGCCCTTTGTGTTCAAAGAGACAGAAGAATTCATACGGATCACATGTTCAATGCATCTTTATTAAAGATGTTGCTTTCCACAATACTGGACATTGCATGAGATCTTTATTTCTGCCTTCCCCAGTATGTCTGAGACAATAGACAGTTTTACAAATCATGATTTTAAGCACGCACATTTGTTTTCTTTCATGTAACTGGTTCTAGTGGATTTCCACTTGACACTTCTGTGTTATAAGCAGTTTTAGACAGTTATTCAAGGAGATGAGATAAAAATGAAAAAGGAGGCTCAGTCCTCCCAAATCAGGTCTTTTTTAACCAAGTTACGAAAATAAAACAAAACATTGTTAAGAGCACCTACCTAAATGATAATCTCTACATTCATTTTCCTGAAATCCTCGTACTGTTAGTGCATCAGAAGAGATCTCCTCACAGGACTCTGGTAGGGGTTGTACGATATCCAGTCTAGGCCTTGCACAACACTCCACTTCCTAGAAAAACATCAACATCTTAATTGCATCTACATGATTTACCTTAGCAGTGCCAGCTGATGGTCACCTACAAACAAGGCTGAAATTCAACAGCTCAAAATATTCCCCAAGGTCCATTACTTTGCACTGGGTTCAGCTGTGAACCATACAAGTTGCAAAGTTGCGCTCAACAGAGTAGCTGTAATCATGTCTGAAACACAGAGAGAAGTTATTCCTAATCTTGGTTTGCTCCCTCGAACACAGGCAAGGAGAAGGAGGCTTAGACAAGACACAGGTCTAACCTTTCCTCTGAGGTTGCTCACTATTTTTCTGCTCTTGGACACAGAAGTTTTCAGGCCTATCACAGAGGATCATCAACCATTGCATTCAACAAGCAACAGTACAATTTAAGACAAAATCTCAGCTGGGCTCAGGCCTTGAAGGACAGAGCTCTAAAAATCAATGACATTCTGGTACCAAGGGGAACTTGGGCTTCTTATAGCTCATGTTTAATTTTGCACTTTTAAGCGTCCAGAAGCAGTAGAGAAAAAAATAATCCGAGAATAATCCAAAATTCCTGCTATGGTGATGAATTTTCAGGTGAGTTATGGTAAGATGATATCATGCACTTTCATCTTCTATCCAAGGAGAATTGCTGTCTTCAACGAGATGGGAGTTATAATTAAGTCAAGATATAAAACAATCCCTTATTTCATACTTCTGAATGTGAATTTACAGAATGAAAGAGCAAGGAGACATACAAAGTGGATTTACACAGCTCTAGCCTATCTACTTGTCAGCAGCACCACTTAGGTCTTTTTCCAATTTAACTGTTCTAGTGCAAGTGGGGCGAAAGGAGGGGAAGGAAGAAAAAAAGAAAAATATCAAAGCAAGCCAGAAGTTCAACTCTCTTCCAATCTGTAACAAGCAGGAAGCTGTCATTTGAAAGCTGTGAAATCAAGCATAGGCAGAACAGCATTCCTCACAACCCAACAGCATTTGTAGCAAGCAGCATTTTTGCTGCAAGCTCAGGCTCCACAGAGCCAACAGAGGGGTTCCCACCACACCAGAGCAGACACGGTGTCAGGGAGGAGAGTACCTGTTTCCTTGCAGAGGACTGAGAAGTCCAGCATTCTACTAACTAAAAACAAATACATGAAAAAAAAGAATCTTTCTCCTATGTTCTATTACCATTGCATCACCTGAAATTCTCTTTTCATCTTTCTTTCCTGAAGCAGTCAGAGTGACTTTAACCTTTATCAGCCACTACCTCGTTTACACTAGTTTCCTTCCCATGCTGCTGCTTCATTAACAGCAGCTTCTCAATTTCCTTGCTTCCTCGCATTTCAATGCACTTTTTCCTCCCCCTCCCTTACCCATTTGTTTGCCTCCTTTTCTTTCACAGACTCTCCCTGCACTTGAGGGCCACTACACTGGCTCTCTGGGGAAACACTGCTGTGACATTATTTTTCTCCTTAATATTAATAAAGAAATAATAATACGACATCCTGCAGCAGAGCTAGAAGCAAACCCTATTGATTTCTGCAAGCTCTAGCATTTGTTTGAACCTACAGCAATTCATTGCCTAGCAACTTGTGCACCCAGTTGCTTAAGGTTACTATGGTGATGGTTGTCCAATGCAGGCATACTATCAAAGAGATGATCAAGAGCATCTGCCATTCTCACACTGCAACTTCAAGGATTTCCTCCACTGCCTTGCCTTTTATTTGGCAATATGAAATAAATGTTGGGGACAGACACAGCGCTCAGCCGCATGCAGTCAGAACGGCAGACATGAATTCTAATTTCTATCTATCTACACACCTATTGGGGTGAACACAACTAAAGGTCTTGGAAGCAAGAGAGACCATGATGCCACTTGCTCACAGTCAGGCATCCCTCCCCACCACAGCGACTCTTATTGCTTGAGCTGATCACAGAATCATATAATCAACTAGGTTGGAAAAGACCTTAAAGATCAAGTCCAACAGTCACCCCTGCCAGATCCAGCTTCATGACTCTCACTTCTCCTGAGATGCAAGTGTCAGAAAGCCCCTCCTACGGGATATGTAGAAAGATTCTACATCTCCTTTGGTGCAGAAACAGCAGAAAGAAAGAGAAAAGGAAAGAGAAGGTGGGGTGGGAATCAAACAAGGAGAGAGAAAGACTATCTAGAGGAAACCTTTTCTGTCTTCTGCAAGAAACAGAGGATCACAAACAGGACTTCTGAAAGGTAAGTACATTAGCCTTCAACATGACCTCCACTGACTATTTTACAGGTCAGAGAAGTTTTGAGCACTGTTCACTATCAACACATAACAATTCTTTTCACAGATAATCAGATCTGTGGGACTGGTTTCAGGCCCAACTCACGGGTTAGTGCTGCGCAGAAACTCTACCATAAAAACAAGTACCGTTTTGTCGGAAATCTCCTTTACATATGACAGGACAACGAGCTGGTCACAGAGAGGGGCGAGTCCACTGATATAGAATTCCGTGTCGAACTGAAAAACTGAAACACAGGAAAGACAACAGACTGTTACATAAGTGAATGTGTACAAACTGCTCCCTAAGAAAAAACACACAGCTAATTTTCAGTGGCAATCAAGAGCATGCAGTAGCACTTCAGAGAAATGAAGCCTCAGTACATGTAATATACCTACAGACCTTCCAGTTGGATCAGCAAGATGAAAAATTATACTTAACAGACTAAATCCCACTAAAGCTTGCAAGAAAAAAATGCTTGTGCTCCAGGACATGCTACAGATGAAACATGTGAAATGAATGGTCAGCCTGATTTTCAGTAATCACATTGGAAAAAAAGAAACAAAACCAAAACCAAATTCATAAAATAGGCAATAAACAGAACAACTTCATTGGTTTGCATATCTTCAGCGAGTTCATGTGGCCATATGAGAATCACGTCTGTGATATCTATCGGTATGATATATGAAAACACAGAGATCATTACTTATTTATCATCACTCTAAACATCACAGTAAGATTTACAGATACCCTCATTACAAGGAAAACACACGGTTAAATAGTACCTTCTATTGTGCATAAAACTTCATCAAATGCAATTTCCTAAAACTGGTCTTGAAATTGAGCCTAAATACATGATGACTGTTTTGAGAAAGAGAAAGAAAAAGAGAGCTGAACTGGATTTACAAAAACCTCATTAAAGCAAACCACTGCCACCAAAACTGCTATTTAGTTTTACTCTGCTGGATTTACAGTGCAACCCTTTTTCTGGGCTCTTTTCTCATGGGGCCCAAACCAGGAATCAGCCAAGTGCTTATGTTAGAAAAGCTTCCACCTATAATCTTTTACAAAAATATCAGATGCATCATCATTTTCTCCCAAAACATGGTTTTAGGAGAATCTAAGCATAGGGAGGAAAAAAGAAGTTTCCTTGCTTACTGGTTAGCATGCTCCACTACTACTATCTACTGTTTACTGAAATAGTCACTAATTATTTTAGCAAAGCAAACAGAAAAGGCAACATTATGACACTAAAAATAAAGCTAATTTTCTTTAACCAAGGCAATAAGGAGGAACAGGAGAAATAACTGTCCTCCTGCTAAAGGAGAACAAATAATACTGCCAAGTAAAGTACAGATTTGACACCTGTGTCTCAATGAATAAACAAATACTGGTTTTCTCTTAATGACTGCTGACACTTTGACATCACTGGGCCACCAAAGCATGGCACAAGGGTAGAGCACTTAAGCTATTCTAGGAGAGAAAGGGTTCACGTTTGCAATCCTGCACATAATTATTTTGTTCTAGCCTGCAAGACCGATGAGATTAGGTCAACTGTGTTATATTACTCTGAGTGATGATTTTCAACAAACCATGTCAAACATCTACATAATATATATTATTGCTTGCTTGCAATTTAGTATTTCACTTTTGAAAAGAATATGGAAGACAGGAGAAAAAACATGGAAAAAACAGTCAAATCCACAATGCTGGCTAGAAGAACAAGCAAAAAAACTTTCATTTCAGCTTTAAAAAGTGACAACAGAAGGTTCTCAAAGGTATATTAAATGTTGTGACTTGAATTTGCAGTGGAAAACAGCACAATGACTGATACATTTATAAAGATCATGGGGACAGTTTTGAAAAGCCATGGGTGTTTCTTTGACTTTCACTTGAACTTTGGTTCCCCTGCCAGTGAAAATGCATGTAACATCCACCTAATGGTGCACTCGGAATCAAGCAGTAGTACTGTTCTGCCTGACTAAAATAAACAAACAAACAGAAATCATCACTTCAAGTTTTGTTTTTAAATAGAGTTTGGTTTCCTTGGTTTCACATTCAGCTTTCTCTCAGCTCATGCTCCTCAAGAGGCCTTGTTGAAACAATGCTCTAGCTGTGCTGCTACAGCCTTGAATAAAAGAATGGCTGGCATAGACAGTGCTGCTTGACCTGATAAAAACCTTTGATGCAGCTAATAAAAACAGTCTTACTAAAAAAAAATATTATAGAAGCTATAGCTGCATAGAACACTAACAGGTTAATTTGACTTGCTCTCTGGACACTTTGTTGTGATCAAGAGGGGGAAAAGAAATCCAACATAAAGGCACTGCAGAAATGCTGTTAATTTGAAAAGGATCCAAAACAATAAAAACAAATGTAGTATTGAAGTAAATGGGAATGACTGAGGTATGGCCACGTGTCATACATGTTTATGCCTGTCATGAGAGAAGATGGAAGATATGCTGCCAATGGATCTACTCTGCAGCTGCCAAAGAAATTACCATGAAGCAAAAAGAAACCTAAGAATATTTTGTTGTTGTTGTTCATTAAACAAAATGTATTAAACACATCACAGCACAGAAATAAACCAATACAGGTATGCTATTTACCCAAACTCTACAAAACAAATTCCTCTGGAATTTAAAGATACAAACATGCTGTGGACTGAAAGAAGTTTATGTTGTTTAACCAAATAAATTGGTGGATGTGCCCACTTAACGAAATACCAACTGTGACTCAAAAGGAACTATAAACTTCTGGAGAGGAGTAGTGAAGCAACCTGCACGATGGTCCTTTATTTGGCCTTGAGTATCCTCAGAACTTCCTGCAATTTGCCATCTGTACTAACTCATTTGAAAGCAAGCAACTATTTACCTAGCCATGTACAAATTGCAATGGCATTTTAATGGGGCTATCTTCCTCCTTGATTTTCAGTAGGAGGAGCAGCAGGGTAAGACTAAAATCAATAGTGGGTCCAATACACCAACGATTAACAAAAATTGACACTTCCAAACTTGGAATTCACACTATTTGTTATCAAAATATATGGAAAAGCCATATTCAAATTTATTTTTGTTCAAGTGTAAAAGGTTCAGAAAAGCTTCAGAGAAAATTTAGCAACCATTAATCAATCATTCTATATATAACTTCGAATGCCACACAACAAAGTAGGAGCTTTTTCATTAAAGCAAAGTAGGACAATGAAATTATTATTAATTGAATATAATCACTGACCAAAAAACCCCACCTATGCTTAAAAGCAACCACCACCTCACCACACCAGTAATCATCCATCTGGTGGGGTCTACACTTTCAATTAAATTACAGAAATGCTTTTTCTACTGCAAGCAGTGTTACAATTTGCCAGTTTACGTGCAGCCAGGCTGTGAGTAATAGAAGTGCTAACATGGTGCTGAAATCATCTTAACCCTATTCCATCTCACACAGCAATAAAAATCATCTTTAGAAACATGGCCATTGCCTGTGCAACTCTAGTTACAGACTAACACAACCTTTAAGGAAATCCCGTGGAAACCTTGATGACAACTGGAAAGTTAGGAGCTTAAGTTCCAAAGCTTCAAAGTTGATCTTCTGAAAAACTCTTTCTTCCATTACACAGTGAACTCAGAAACCTTCATTAACCAACAGGGAAAATATTCAGGAGTCTGACAGTCTGGACTAATTTGAATCAAGATATTTATAAATGATTGGTTTGGCTTGTCGCAAAACAAGACGAGCACAAGTCCAAGTGGAACCAGCTCTATAAAGGGGTTGGGGTTTTTTCTTCTTTTTTTGGCAATTTGCTTCTCAGAGTGTAGTGGGCTCACTCCAATGAAATGTCTGCATAAATCAGCATACTAAGTTGACGGCATTCAGTCACAGTTAATTTCCTGCTCGTCATATTCATTAATTAAGCTTTAAACACTGCATCAAGATGCTGGTATGGTAGATCCCAGTACCTCACTGTAAAAGCAAAAACAAAAACTATTCCCATGTTTTCTTTTCAGATATAAATGTGCAAATCTCAGTGCTTGGTAACCTGCCACGCAGGTATATAACAATTCCCTCACAAAACATACAGATGTTCTGTTACAAGCACATCACAAATCACATCATTTTTAAACCACAGTTCTGTTTCCTGGGGAATCTGGGGTATGCAGAGGGAAGCCAAGTGCTCACGAGACACTGCTGGCTGGTTGGTATCTGGAATTAAGCTGAGCTTCCTCAGATAAAACTTGGGCTAAAATAAATGGAATAGGAAGTCTCTAATTGACTTAAAGTTTTTAATCAACTTCCAGTATTAATCTATTTTCTGCTATCATTCACAACGTAAGTAACTGAGGCAGAGATAAAGTACTTCTCCACAGAAGTATATAAAATCCCAAGCTACCTGACAAGGACATTGAAGATGAGATGCCTCATTTCACTTTGAAAAGGCACTGTATTAACTACAAAGTGCTAATTAGCTCTTTAACAACCAGCTTTCTCCTGGGCTCCAGTTGAGGAAGGGTTCCTTGTTCAGAGAAGTAGCTGTCCAGCATTACAGCTTTTGTACACACATCATGAGCGAGCACAGAGGTCAAGCACTCTTTAAGAAGAATCACAATGGCATTTAGTCCATGTAATTCAATACCAATACTTTCTAATCAATACACTAACTTTGCAGCAGTAGCTGACAGAGCTAAACTGATAGGATCTGCTCAGCTAGCATACATTTAAACCCAAATAGAAATATTTCACTGTAGTTTATCTTCAACACTGAATGAAGATCCACAGAGGCAACGAACTGTAACATAAAACCAGAGACAACAGAAAAGATTACTGAAGAAAAACACCATCAATATACTGAAGAATGTAAATAAAATTAGCAATGCCACGTGGATCCCCATGCATGAAACCTGTATAATTCATCTGATTTCCCTTATAGGTAATCACAGCATTCTCGTCTTTAAAATCAAACTGCTAGCAGTGGTGTTACTTTCCCACATTATGGGCCATCAGATTCAGCATCACAGTAGAAACTGTATTATTTCCTGTCTAAGAGTAAGTATAGCTATGCGTCAAGACAGAATCAGAAGATGAGGAGGATCTTGTTACACAGGATCCTATATACCTGACTTGCAATGCAGAAAATGGTCTGTTTCTTTATTCACTGAGCTGCAAACCACTGAGGAAACATTTATGATCTACTGATGCCATCACAGTTTACTATGATGCTACTGTGGCACCTTGAGGCAGGCAGAATGGCTCTAAAAGAGCATAAATCTGATACTGTTGAAACACGAGAAAACATTGTATTATCCTAGACTTCATATGTATTACTGCAGTGAGCAGACGAGACTATTAAGTCTCCTACTCCACTTCTGGTTTTCAGGCCAGGTGCAAAATTGTAAAATCAGGGAGGAAAACCACCCCAAAACATGACACAAGTTATATTATGTTATAGGTCTTATTTTTCATAAGTATGTTGTGAAGATGTTATGAGTCAAAACATCTGAATGATATTCAGCCATTCTGCCACTGAAGGCTATTCTTGCCCTGTGTAAATTCTTTACATTAAGAAAGTGCTTCAGCTTATGCATCCACTTAAGATATTAATGGTCTCACAAAACACTACACTGGTTGCTGGCCTGCCCATCAATAATACAAGACCTTCCAGCTATGCCTTCGAAAAGAAAAGTTGAAATAAATTTGAAATAGATGCTATGGCATGACACACAGCTCTCAAGACCTTCTATGTGACTGCATCACAAGCTTTTGAAATCTATATTGAGACTTGAGCAAGTAACGTGCATCTCTCTTCCCTCCCAACCTAATACCTAAGTTCCAATGAGTGCATTTGGCAGAGCTGTTTCAGTGCTTTGACCTGAAACCAGAAAGAAAAAACTAAAGCACATGGTTAACAGGTTAAGTGAGATAACACACCAGTCATCAAGAACACAGAGAAGAATTTAGCCTAAAAGTTGTAAGATGAAAGTTACTTCCACAAAAATCTCTAACCTTCAGGTCCACACCTGAATATCTGAGGAGAGCTTTCTACTTCTTATGTAAATGAAGTTCCAATAGACAGTCACACAAGACCAGCTCCCTCCACATAGACACATTATAGCTGAAGTAGAAGTTGCCTCTGTTCTCTCGTCACTAAACATCTCCATTTAATTATTTTCTAAAAGCTACTTCAAAGTACAGAAAAGATCTGAGGCTAACACTCAAGACTCAACTTCTACTTGACAAAAATATCTCAAATATCATAGAATTCTACAGCTATTGGGACAATGCAATCTTAAACAGCAAGCAGCTTTCAGGTCTCAGTTAACTGACAGGCATGGCACCATCTCTCACTACCCTGAGTTCCTACAGAACTCAACAAGTCTCCTAGTTGATTTTCAGAAGCTATTTTAAGACAGTTCTTTGCTGAAATCAGAGTATACAGCTATGCCATGCACCAGACTAACCTGACATGAGTCAGGAACTTGCCTGAACACTCTCTGTCTACAACCTCACGTCATTACGGTCAAGACAAAGAAACCACGTTTACAAACTGTTGTCTGCTCTGGTTTGCAGAGCCTCAGAGAACCTGTTTACCTTCCTAGCACTACCTCTTCATAGGTATTTCCTTTCAGTTTTGTCCCTCTTCCCCTCCAAATTTCCTTTAAATTTCACTTTGTACTTTAATACACACGTTTTGTCAAGACCTTTTCCATTAATTAGCGCTAAGTTTATTCATGTTATCTAAGCTAGAGAAATAAGAAAGCAAAGGAGAACATAAAATACAGAAGCATAAAAGACAATAAAAAGGAAAGGAAATCAAACCAATTTTTTAGCACTATAGCAGAGATGTTTAAAAAAGAGAAAAAACCATTACAAGCAGCGTAGTCAAACAACACATAATCAAATAAAGTAGCATCTATTATCTCCATACTACTACACTGATCGTCATTTAACCAAGATGAAAACCAAGTTCTCTGCAGGAATCTGTGTGAAGGATAAGTTAAGACATCCACTGTTCACACAAGGATCTCTGACTTGAGATGATCACAGAATTTAAAACTCCACAAATAAATAACAACAAAAACCTCACAATGCAGGAGGATATTATGACAACCTCATCAACTGAAAATGAGGAGACATTTAAGTTACAAATACATGTTGCCTCTGAACTGCAACAGCTTTTCAGGCTAGAATGTGAGAACAGACCTTTAAAGCTTATATGATGTTGAAAAAGAACACGTTGATGCAATCATACCTATTTCCACGTAGCGGTTTGGAAGGTCGCGCATTTCACTGGCATGCCGTTCTTTTACTGAGCAAATCTAGGAAATAGACATTTGGATCATTATGATGAACAATCTCTAATTCCTAAAATGATACTAACTTTGCCTCAATAAGGAATTTCTGTGAATTCTCAGACATACTTCTCTGTATTTTGAAAAGCACAGGCTGTACAACAGTGACAGTGCATCACTGAAGAAGAAAATCAGACAGGAAGGTTGTAGCTGTAGTCCACAGCCTGCCTCTGTTGGTCTACTCTGATGGACCACATCAGAGAAATCTGAAAATAACAGCCCACTGTGATTTCTTCATAGTAGGATATATTTGATTTTGGTTTTCCTATCTTCTCACACTTTGTGTCTCATTACCTTACAATGTCAGTAACAATATGCTATTGCAACCCCCAGTAACGGAGGAGAGTGTGTACATACAAAGCAGTGCCAATCCCCAAACACTGTGAAGCACATACAATACAAGGCAGACAGGTGTCAAACTTAAGGCAAACATTCTCATTTGTGAAACTCTTAAGTTTAATGCTCCAAAAGCTTTTTACACTTCACCTACCTCACTTTACCCTCCCTTTCCATCTGCTCGTACTGAGCACTTTTAATTTCCCACTGTGCAGTGATGTAGTAGGCTGTTATTAGAAAACAGCTAACAGGCTTCTAACAAACTCATGTCAGGAGCTGGTCTGAACAAATAATAGTCAGTCTGCAATGAGCAGGTTTGTAATGCCGGTTCCCTGCTGAAAGCAGAACAAAACCCCAAGCAGCCTGTCCCCCCTACCCCTTTTTGTACCATGGTTGACCCAAATCATGTGGCTGTTTTAGCAGTCACAACCTCCACAGCCCCCAAAACAAGCCCCTCCAAAAACACCTTGTGGGAAGTTGTTCTTCCTTAATGCTAATCAAAAGAAATTAATTCAACAGCCCACTAAAAGCTTTCAAAACAGGCAATCTCTCCAAGGCACAAAGAAGTGTCCCTGAGGATTACATTCGCTGCCTGCTCACACACAGAGATCTGTCTGACCGCTGGGTGTCTATCACTCCTTCTCTTCATGAGGGTCAGTCCAATGACATTTCTATGGCAGCAGGAGTTCTGCACACGGTAGTCAAACCAAATTCTATTTTTTTCGATTGTCTTTGCTTTTCAGAAATAATCCTCTGTTTCTCTGTGATAACAGCAAGCATTTATTACAAAGACAGGTAATTGCACCTTTACTGAATTTCCCCAGCCAATAATCAGTGTTAAATTATCCTTCCAGCAAAGGCTGCAGGGATACATATCTGGGCGAAGGCTTATGTCATCTCGAGGCACGTTGGTAATTCTTTGCTTGGAGATCATGTCAAGTATCTTCACACCCTGAAAGTTTAAATACAAGAGAACTTTATTCAGCATGACAAACTTCTATATGATGTCCTATATCATTAAGGCAATCATAGTTTATGGCATAAATTTCAGGGTAGAGCTGAGAGTCGCAAAAGAAAAAGCAGTGGATACAAGGACCCATCTAACCCAGGAGGTGACAGAAGAACAAAGCAATCAGAGTAAGTCAGATATCTTAAATTCATATGCCGAATGAAAAGATGTAATAAATGAATGAGTGGCAGATGAGCAACTCCAGTCATGAACAAGGTCAGCTTGTTGAGCTGGTGCTACAATTGCAGAAATGAAAAAAATCCCAGCTCTCTCACAACAGCCCCTGTAAAGAAGCAGAAATTTCCACCTTGGAAAAAGAAAAGATGTGAAGCAACAGATCATTAAGATAAGTAAAGCCAATCTGTACTTCTCTAGAAATACATTTCTACTCTTACATTAAAACAGAAAACCAAGCTTATTTAAATGATGCTTGGGTTTGTATGCTGTGATTTTTTACTGCCTCCTTGGGGAACCTCCTAAACTAGCAGAACTGAAAGTTTAAAGAAAGGAAGATTAAAGTCATTTGAGAGAGAGAGGGTAAAAAAGGAGCCATTAATGAGATTTTTCTATGCCATTTAGACAAGGTGAGCTATAGCCTCTGCAATAGCAAAATGGAGATTAATTTCATGTTAAGTAATGACTTGTTCTTAGTGATTTAAAAACAAAAGTCCCCAAAATAAAACAAAGACTTTTAGTAGGTATTTCTTTTCTGCTCGTTGAGATTAAAGAACAACTCTAATGATCACAGAAACGGCGATGGAAGGGACCTTTAAAGGTCAGCGTCCGGGATGCCATTCCATGTTAGGATTTCCCTAGTAATAAACAGATTTAAAAGATTCTCGTGCCTGTTTCTGTTCCCCCCCACTGTGAATTTCTATGTCCCCAGCTGTACAGATTCAACTGTTGCTGAATCAAAGAGTCTAAACATAGGGGTCACAGTCTAAGCGATGACTTTTTTAAGTCACAAGGCTAGTAAGTAGCATGGGGGTGGGCTTTTTTCCTTATTCCAGTGATCTTTGCCACTGAAGAACTCTGAGCATGCAATATACTCCTATTGGCATCTCTTTGGTTAAAAGTCACCAACGTTTCAGGTAAAACTTGCACACAGCATCTGCAACATACAAAGGCCAGGTCTCTGCACAACATAAACAAGGAGCTTATGCTTTGTGTTGTCTAAGCTCGCCTGATAAAATTTTGCAGTCTTGCTTGAACTGCATTTTCATAAAGCTGTCTTTTAATAATCTTGCCACTTTGTCTTCAAAGATGATTTTCAGATAAAAGTGACCCATATCACAACTTGTTTTCCTACAAGGCAGCAAACCCTATATGAGATAGATTAGCTTTTCGAACCAATAGCATAGGAACCTCTATGGTTTTAAACATGCCATTTGCATCATGAAGCAAAAGGACTTCCAGAATCAACTTCGTATCATGAAGGAGCCTAAAACCTGTTAGAAAAGGAGTTATGTAGCCAAATGCCTCTGAAGCTTTGGACCTCAGATGTCTCCATTTGTAAAACTTACACTTTTGACCATGGACGAGGAAGAGGGCACAGCAACAAACATAGGTTAGTTGAGCATCTGACAAGCAGAATTAGACCTTGCCCATATAACGTCATAATACCCAATGTTTATAAAGCATACAGTGTGCCAGAAAAGCAAACAGACAAACAAAGGGATTAAAAAATAAAAACTAGGTAGCTACATACAGACAGCAAGAAGCAAGGCTACAAAAGATCTGAAAGAAAAGAAACAGAACACAAAACCTTGCTAGAGGATGTAGGAATGTTTAAGAAAGTAAGGGGGAAAGGAAAAGGCCAATAACCAAATATATTAATCTTTTGGAGGGCAAGTGTCATTTCATTTTTCATTGAAAGATAGGCCCTGACCATGGCTTTTTGTCTCTGACAGATGGCTCTCAACATTTTATTAGTATTCTGTGTTCTGTGTTATCTCTAGGGATAGCCCTCCTCAACTGTCCTATTCGCTCCCAGCAGATTCACCTAGAATATGTATTTTAATTGTATAGCACTGAGAAGAACAAAACCTTCAAAAAGGATAATGTTATGTCAACCAAGCACTCACTGAAGTTTCAATTCTAATGCAGTTATTAAAGGAGAGCAAATAAACACAAGTCCACCTCTAACAATTCATATCAAACTGGCTTTGAAAGGAATAAAAGAACAATGGATTTGAAATAGTTTAATAAACGCTTCCCTTCAGGAGGATAAAACATAAGAAGGAACAAAGCAAGTGTTTCAGAAGTACTTTTACCACATTTTAAAGTAAGAATTTGGAATTTAGACATGATACACACTTTAAAACATACCCCTCACAGCTGAGCTTTAAAATATAGACCTTGACTCATCAATTAGATATACAGTGATAGATGAAATGCAACACTCAGCATCAAAGCAATGGTTCCCTTTAAAATACAAATTACACTTAGAGCAAAAAGGGTATATTTTTCTTAAGTCTTGCCTTTCCTAGTGGCCTACCCACGGTCTCTTCAGTACAAATTACAAAATCCAGACAGGTTTAGGGGCTTTTGCCAGGGGGCAGAGATGTTCTGTTATTTATATAGAGAAGAAATAAATTGGCATTCCTTCCTCAGATAGTTCACTTCAATAAATTGCACTGGTCAAAACTCTGCAAGAGTGCACAGTTGTGACCATCCCCAACAGTGATACGCAGAGCTACTTTTCCTAATTTCTTCAGAAGTGGCAATCACATGGAAGACACTGCCTAGCCCGCAGGAAATATCAGAAGAAATGTCTATGAAGAAATGGGATCTAAAACTCTATCTTTTTTTATAATGCTTTTTGTACTCTATTCTTCAAATGCACCATTTTTCCATGGAGTATTTTGGCAATAAACATTGAAATACAGTGGTATTTTTGTTCATTTAACTGAGGTGACAAATACTTACCATATTATTGGCCCAAGCAATCAAGTGTCCTCTCCATTTTACATTTCTTATATTTCCTTCCCCTTCATGTAAAACTGAAGGCTTCCATCTATTCATCCAGCCTCTCTCATACAACAGCAACTAGAAGGAAGTACAACAAGAAACACTTCTGTGACACAGTGCTGTATGCAAACATGGCAGGTAATTTTTGCTTCATTATCCCTTACTCCTCTTGGATTCAAGGGGAATAAAAAACACACACCTATCACAAAACAAAAGCAAATACAGTCAAACATTTTCATGTAGTACACAGCCATTGAGAATCTTGCATACTACAGAATTCAGCCTACTTCAGTGATAATTTTAACAAGCAGACCCTCCATCAAGTTTCTCTGAAGAACAAAAAGTATAATGATTTCCATTTTAAAGATATATGGCCTTCCACAGGGCTCTAGAGATGGCATGTATTAGTCTCACACATGCAAACTGCACTGTACCACAAGTGCTGCTGATTGCAAAACTTGTATGATTGGGAATCCCAGGTTCTGCAAATAAGGAAGTTATTTTAGAGCATCTAAATGCATAGGAGATGTTATGAAATGCTTTGCAGCAGCAAAGAAAAACCCCACTACATGCAGCCAGTTTGCTCAAAAGCCCACCTCTTTTACCAGTTCCTGTATGGCTTCAGGAAATTATTTAATAGGATTATAGCATGGAATCACTTTAAGTGATGCAAAGTGCAGCGCTCACGAGGATACCCAAGTAAGAAACTGATGCACCTACAAAGATCACACTCAAAGGTACCAGTGCTTTGCATGAGTACACCCATGTACAGACACATGCACAACCTGAACCCAAGCTCACACGAGTGTAGAGAGATGTAAATCCTGCAAGGACTTTTACCCACAATAAAACACGTCCAGTCCCTGTGCTGCTAATATTTCTGATTTAAGTTCCAGCCAGACATGCCTTTTTTATACATGGTTTCCTACCACCTGCATATGAATAAATGTGTCAAATGATAAGACACTAGCTGTTTAAAGTAACACCTTTTAACAAAGTAAGAGATTTTTATCAGCCAATACAGACTGACTCTTTCTCCTAAAGCCACAAGATGGCACCAGAAGACAAGTACTGTCTTCAAAAGTTTAAAAGCATCACTACCTATCAGAGTCCGTCAGAAAGCTTTGCCTGAAGGGCACTGCAAATATCAAACTGCACTGAAGCCTATTCGGCCACTTAAACCCTGCCCAAAATAACTCTGTGTCCTTCACATAGCTCACATTTCCACCTACGAAAAGGCTACTGAATAGATCTTCTACAGCAACCAAGGCAAGAGACTGAAAGCAGGGGTAACATCTATGCACATAAGGCAGTGCAAGAGGGATTTCCATTAGCAGGCTGGTAGGTGGACAGGAAACACAGGAAACACAGGCTGCAAAGCCCTCAGCCCAAATCAGCTCCACTGAGAAACTGAGGATGTCATTAAAAACTAAGTGCTGATGCAGACTTTAATTTTTTTTTCCTAGTTCTGCCACTTGGATGCTTCTTTCACTAGCATCGAACGGACAGCAGCAAAATACACTGTATTTTCATCTGGACTTACTGGATAAGACTTGAGAAAACTGATGCGGATGACATGAAAGGTTGAAACTGGCTGATGTTGATTATATGAACTGAACTTTGAATCTTTTCTTCTTGTGACTGAATCATGATTTAAGTTTGTTTACTACACACAAGATCCAGAGGGAGCTTGGAACGACACTTTACAGCTATTCTGTTACTGTTCCTGGTTTGTGGACACTATGCTTTCTCACGACTCTCTACTTGAGTAAGAAACTGCAAAGAAAATAAATGACCTGAGAAAGAACTGGTTAGGAGAAAAGGAAATTAGAAAAAATCCTGCTTCAGTCTATGCTCAACTGTAAGCATGCGCTTAATTCAATTCTTAGACCAAGGCAGTAGAAGACAACAGTCTCATATTGCCTGTAATAAAGATGGGAAGTGAATCTGGATCACTGCAGCACCCAGAATTTCATTTCGTATCGGCAAATGCAGTAGGTCCAACACTGAAGCCAAAAGACACTCAAAACATGCTTCACTAATTTATCTGCCCTGCAATTACCTGCATTTTATTGATATGCATTATGTGATTTACTTATTATTTCTTACAGCAACGACACCTGGAAGCCAGGTGATTACTGACCCCAGAACTTTGCTAGGTATTTTGGAACTGCTATCCATCTCTTTCAAAATAAGCAGCCTAATTTATTTCTTAGACTTCCTTTCTGTCTTCACATCGAAATGTTTATCACACCAGAAAACCATTTAAAACTTCAAGAGAAGCTCCACACATAACAAAAATCCACAGTTTCTCGAAGGGCTCCTCCTACCACCTCCCTCTCTTTTTGGTAGGGGAAGAAATATTTTAGGACTTAACTTCCCATAAATCCCATATTTTGGCAGTCAGCATTCAGAGTACTTATATTTCAACAGCAGTCACAAAAATCACTTCTTTTCATTCTCTGCAATACAGTTTATATTTCCCCCTTTATGATTTGCTCTGGTAAATCTTCCTAGTCCTTTGATACAATACAGCAGTGCTTAGAACACATTTCTAGCATCTCTTGCATGTTCTACACCATAACACAGCTAAAATAAAACAAACTTTGACTTTGCACTCCTTCATAGTATATTGCAATCTTCTGATAGTACACTAATTATTTTGCCACTCTTCTTCAATGTTTACGCTTGTGTACTGGACCATTAAGGAAAATGACACACTGAAATGTATAAGACAAGAGGATGGTGAAGGGCACTTTTTGGTTTTAAAAACAAGTGGATATAATTCTCTTGGATTTGTGAATGTACCTTTCTCTATCTTTCACTACCAGGAAATTAACTTCCTCCAAACAGAGCTCAAAACTCTTTCAGACTGCATCCACTAAAGCGACTAGACTAGTGCTTGGATTTAATGGAGCCTCTCATGCAATTAGCATTAACACTAATTACATGTAATCCCAGTCTTTCAAATACGTACAGGAATTCTCAATCTTCTGAACAAAGAGGCAAACGATTTTCCTTGTCCTGTTTTTTGTTTGCCTTAGCACGAAGATGTGCCTATCCGTGGCATCTGTTCTGGTTTTTGGCACCTGTGTCACCAACTTCTTCCCTCGGCTAGGGAAGATCACAAAAGCCCTGTAATGCTACTGCCATGATTACAAGTGATAACTACAGATATTTATTGTTTTCAGCATAAAACAAACATTTATAGGCACAAGCAAGATTAACAGATATCCAGGAGTAATACAGAACAGCAATGCTACACAAAGACTTAATCATGTATCCCTAGGAAAAAATACAGCAACAATAAAAAATTACCGCTTCTGTTTGGAACACCAACGGACTGGATGAGCTCAAACGAGACAGAGAATAATGTAAGCCTCAAGTTTTCAACTGAAGACGAGTTTTCAAAGTACCATCACAAAGCACTGTTGGCTAAGAAGCTGGGGGTGGATGGAGGGAAGGGGGTAGTACGTGCAGTCAACGGAAATCAAGCAAGGAGGCAGCAGCAGACAACACCAGCACGGGGACACAAGTGATGGAAACTGAGATATGAAACAGGAGCTGCTGCTGTAGTTCCTGGATAGAGAAGCTAAACATTTTGAGATGTTTAATACAAACAAATGCCATAGAACTTTTATTAAACTGTACTTTTAATAACTCAACTGCTAGATTCCAGCTGTTGCCTATTCACAAAGGGCTACAGAATTAACACCTTGGAAAGCAAGTCCTGCAGCCTTGCAGGAAGAGACACAAGCTCTCACACAATTTCACCTAGTCAAATCCTCTTTGCCTATCACCTCAGGCTATGAAAAGTTTTCTACACAGACATTTGGAAAACACACAACTATAGACTACACACACACAGGACTATGATCCATCCCCTCTTTACACAAACCAAATTCGTGCGCAACAGAACCAAGGATAATGCTTTGTTTCCTGCAGTAAAGAATAAATACACATCAAAGTAATGATAAAGAAGAAACGTAAGCCAAGTAATCTGCTTATTAAGCAAACAGCACATCACTACATGTCAAAGTCTCATCTGTTCAGTAATATGGGATACATCTGGGCATTATACATTGCAGCAAGCAAGTCACAGACCTGTATCACTGTGGCTTGCCTGCTGCTACAGTTTCTTTCCTGCTTATGGTAAATTATCCAATGCATGGAAAAAAAATGCCACAGTATTTACTCTTTCTTCATTTAAACGAGACCCTGGAGTATTTACTGACTGACATTTTATAGCTTACAAAGCAATCTGCCTTTCTTGTCTGGTACTCTTCTACCCAACATAATGCCAAACAGCTGACTATCTGCTTTCTAAAAATGGACTGTGCTGCAAACAGCATCCTGACAATTTAATAATTTGTCAAAGTAGTCCAACCAGTTATTATGAAGAACATATCATAGGGTTCAGAGGTAAAGGTCATCTACTTACTCACAAAGCAAAGTACATCTGCTGACACTAAAGAGCAGACAATTAAAAAGAAAGGAAAAAGTCTGAGACATTCCCTGGCAGACTTGATTTTAACACACAGATTCCACCACTCCTAAGAGTAGCTGCAGACCTCTTCCCGCTCATGACATTGTTTGCAGTCACTGTCCTTTCTCTGTATATGGTGTCTTTCTACATTGGTGTGTACTGAGATGACAAGGGGAAGGGCTTTAAACTGACAGAGGGAAGATAGAGATTAGACATTAAGAAGACGTTCTTCCCTGTGAGGGTGGTGAGATGCTGGCACAGATTGCCCAGAGAAGCTCTTTGCTAGTTCTGTCTCTTTAACCCTGTGGATATAATGGATACTTGGACTTTGCAATAACGTTCACTTAGTTGATGTGCTGTGAAAAACCAGCACTCTAACAGTTAAATGAAGAACACCTTGTTTTCAGCTCTAGCACCCTCATTTAGTTAGGATTTACCCTGTCATTTTTTAAGATTAGACCCTTTTTTACAAGGTAGAAGGCTACGGCCTTCAATAGCATAGAATTTGTTTTTTCCCTTGCTTTGAAGTTCTGCTTTCTACTTTGGACAGGAACGCCCTGTTATTTACAATATATGGTATTATTTCAGGGTTATCATCATCTGTCAAGTTATCTCATCAATGGTGCTGTAGTTAATTGCAGAGATAAGTGGGAGAGGCACAGGGAAGCACCTCTATTTAGGATGGTACCTCTTGCTTCTCACTGTGATTGTGTCATCATTTCCACAGTACGTGCCCTGTTTCTAGGCACAGATACCATTCATTCAGTAAAAAAAAAAAAAGCGTGAAAGAGCCAGCCCAAAATAGAAGTCAATGATATCATCCCAAGATTAATGAAAGTTCTTTACTTTTAAAAACTAGTGCTTTACCATGGAATGGTTTGGGATGGAAGAGACCTTAAAGCTTATGCAGTTCCAACCCGCTGCCACAGGCAGGGACACCTTCCACTAGAGCAGGTTGCTCCAAGTCCCATCCAACCTGGCCCTGAACAATGCCAGGGATGGGGCAACCACAGCTTCTCTGGGCACCCTGTGCCAGCACCTCATCACCCTCACAGGGAAGAACTTCTTCCTAATATCTAATCTCAATCTCCCCTCTGTCAGCCATTCCCCCGTGTCCTGTCACTACATGCCTGTATAAAAAGTCCCTCTCCAGATTTCTTATAGGCCCTCTTTAGGTGTTGGAAGACTCTTCTCAGGTCTCTCCAGAGCCTTCTCCAGGCTGAAAATTTATTTAGTGAGCAAACTAAATTGTTTAATTATTTCATAATACAATTTAGGGGGAAACTGCTCTTAGAAGACTCTAGTACATACCTAGTTAAGCAACCATGTAAACATATGCACAGTAGAGTTAAGCTTCCAACAGTCTGCAATGATTTAAACAGATACCCCACAGAGCACTGCTATTAACTCAGCTTTAGGTCAAGCTGAGCTTCTAAGATGTGGCAAATCTCAGCACCACACAAACATTCACCCAAGCTCTAAACATCCACCTGGGCTGAGACCTGAGGAGCTGCACTGCTATCCCTGAAGCATGTCACTTAGCCTTTTTCCCCCTCTATCTCTACATTACTTTTTTAAAGACTTTTATACACCTTGAACATGTGCAAAATGCTCTGCAGAGGATCTTTAAATTGAAAAGTGTATTTTTCAGACATTTTTGTATTCGTATGAAGAACTGTTTCTCAAAAAACTGGGGAGGTCGTAATTGACAGTTATAGTCCCCCTCCATCCACTCATTAAGGATCCTACTGAAACAGATTCGTGGCTATAAAATTAATAAATTTAAGCATATCTTAAAGTGGGGTTTTTTGAGATGAGACAAAACAGAATGTTAAAGTCAGGAGGCAAGTTCTTGCTTCATGTGCGCATGTGTGTGTACTTTGGCTTCTTTATTTTGTTTCACTGTAAACCAAAGTCAGCATGAAATTAAAGAAATAAAGAACATTTTTACAAGGGCACATAGTGACAGGACAAGAGGGGGGGTCCCTTTCAGCCCAAACCATTCTATATGATTCTATGAACACCTTCTTATGTTCTTAGACAACAATGTTCATAATGCAACTAGAGGTGTTTGAGGAAATGACCACATTTCTTTCTTGGTTCTTTTATTTGCTCAAGTAATCTGTACAAATAATTAAAAAAACCCACAAACTCCAACATTTAAGATGCTAATTTACATTATGTCACCACCTCCGAGAACAACAAAAAACAAAGACCCCAAAACCCTTTGATGAGAAGTTTACACACTTCATAATCTGTTTCTGAATGCAGCTCAGGCAAGGAGCCTAGCATGAAGGCTTTAAGCCAAATTCTTCTCTTAAGCTTCATTCAAACTGAAGCTAGCCTTACCTCTATCCTTACTGCTGTCCTGTCTTGGTGCAGGTGGTGAAGCAGAGAGCATGCCTCGTACCACTGCCCGTGATTAACTATGAAGTACCTGTGTCACTGCAAAGACCTCAGGAGCCACAGGAGGTCCCATTTCCTTCCCTGAAGCTGCTCACCCAACTACACAACCTCCAGACACAGGGAGAGATGCGAGGTCATGGCCTGAGGTGGTATGCTTCAGCCTTTGCTCTTGCAGACCAATTCCCTGTTGCCTGCTGCCTCCATACAGCTCTTGGGCCTCACACTTCAGGAGAGATGCAAATAAAAAGCAGGAATGTTTTTCTAAGGCCTTTGTCTTTTCAGAAAGTTAAAAAAAGATCTTTGATCAGTAAGTAGGGGAAATCTAACTTTCTGAATTTTCACAGAGCATTTTGCTATTGCCTTTATACAAGCATATATGCTCCTTCTGGAGGAAAGGAGAAAAAGGGGAAGGGTTTCTACCACAAGGCTAAGAGCTTTTATTTGTTGGGTTTATGTATCAATAAAATCTAATTACAAGTGTTGAGGGACATTCATTTCAATGCTAAATACCTTACGTTAAGATGTCAATTAAAGTTTTCCTGAAAAGAAAGTTCCTCAGCAAAAAAATGAATGCATTAAGACCGGGTATACCATTCCCAAGAGGACAGAATATAAAATAACCTGTCAAGTAGTCAAAGATAACCAAAGAGAATGTGTTAACTCCCTGATGTTTTTTTCTGTTCGGCATCAGGTGAATGCAAGCTCTTTTACCACCTGACGGAGCCCTGTTCTATTAATTCCCTGTTTCTCTCTTTCCATACTCTTTTATCAGCACTAAAAAGCTTCAGAAACTGGTGGCTGACAAAGACATACACTGACTGTGCATTATTTTAAGGGCAACACCAACTCTGACCAGCCAGAAAAAGCTGTCAAGCACACATGCCACTTAAAAGCAAAATAAAAACACTGCTATGGTTTGAAACATACTGAACTGTTAATGAAAACGAAGCTGTATTCAGCACTAGAAGTCTATATTTCTTACACACTGGCAAGGGAGAGCCACGGCATTCAGTTTGATGCATCTATAAGCGAGGATTGTTCATCCTTAATTCATAAGAGAAGGCAACAGGAAAATTCAAGAAACAGTTCCAAATCAAACTTTCCATATTTTGAGTGAAAAGATGCAATGGCATACAACATACTTTAAGGACCTAGGAACAGCTGGAGTCCGGAAAGCAAACTTGCACCCTAAACCAATCAGACACTTAATGCACATTTAAAGTACCAACTGCCCCAAATTGAAGACATTAATCAGACAGATGCAATCATGTAAAAAAGTGGGAGCTATAGTCTAACAAGAGCTGCTCTGAATTACTTCAAATACAAACAAATGAAAAACCCACACTATGAACTACAACTGATGAAGATACTTGGGGTTGTTTACTTAAAGAAAAAAAATCATAGGTAAAGCAAAAGAAAAATCCCAAACACCAAGACCAACCTGCACTGGAAAAGACCAATATAAGGTCTAACTTCTGCTCCCACTTCAATAAATTAATGAATGGAGAAAGTCTGGACAACGTAAACAGTAGTATTTCTTCTCTGAAGCTCAACTTGTTGCAACATGTTTTTAACCTAAAAAGTGCATTTCCCCACCCCACATCCCTCCAGAATTAGTTTTAATTAAGTAAGAATGTTTTGGAATACAGCGTACAAAGAGAAGGAAAAAGCTCAATTCTTTGCTCTAGGTGTTACAAATCACATACACAACTTCCTGAGCTATTTTTAAAAGCTGTTTAAAGATAGCCTAAGTTCATGACTGCTTACCTTTTTCCCTCCTGTTACAAACTGCTTGAAGTGGGATCGCACAAAATGAGGATGAACAGCAACGATCTGAGGGGGAGGAAGGAGAATAAAAAAAGAAAGAAGAGGATTGTGGCTTAAATGAGGGTTTACAGGGAGCACCACATCACTTTTTCAATTAAATAAACCTTTGGCAAGTATCAAGTAGTACATCTGAGTTCTTGCTCTGAAATAGAGCCTAGCTGTTTCAGACATCTCCGGTTGTTTTTCCTAGAAAAGAAGAAAATTCTCTGTATTATATGGCATGTGACAAGTCACACGCCTGACACTGAGGGCCATGTTATACCAAATAACTACTTTTTTTTTGCACAGCAGGTAGCAGAATTAGGACTGTGCAGCAAAGGACAGCTGTGAGCAAGGGTTACCCCTATTAAGTCTTGTTGGAGGCCTGCCCAGAGGGCACACACACCTCAGCCCTGTGGCAGGACAATCTGTAGCATAAGCAGAACTTAAACAGCCTCCTTGCCTTGCATGTTACGTGTCAAGAGTGGGAGA
>WYDI02027589.1:0-36617 GCA_009867235.2 Psittacus erithacus | reverse complement strand
TCCTCCTGCAAGAAACATTTCTCATTTAAAAAAGCTAGATCTTCCCATATGCCTACTAAAAAGTGCTTTTTCAACATCCAGGCAGCCACGTCTCTTGAGCAGGGTGTAAATGAAGTTTTCCCTTCAGACAGGGTACATCAGCATTGCCACCCATTCCCTTACCCCAAGGTAGGTTTAACAGGTATTAATTGATTGCCAAATTATTGACCTCCCAGTTAGCAGAACCCTCCAAATTTCTGTCACAGAGGTACAAAGAAAGAAGTAAGTTGAGGCAGGTAATAGCTGAAACAGGACACTTTCACATTGGCTTTTGTATTTGAAAAACTCAGTAATACTTTTTACAAAACCAAGATTGGCTTTCTTCCTGCCTAACCAGATCAAAAGCTTTTATATTGAGATAGATAACTATTTCCCAGCGACTTGAATAACATTACAAGGAAGCAGTATTCCTCTCTCTCTCTCATTTAGATTCAATGTGACCTTTCTGTTATTAAAGATGACAACAACACAATTACTAAAGATTAAAACAAGCACTTACTTTAATAGGACAGTCAAACGTCTCATGAAACTCTTCCGCTGAATACAGTCCAAACACCTGCACCTAAAGAAGTATAAAAGAAGCCAAAAATCATTGCCTAATAACCACTTGACAATTAAAGGTGCCTGTACATCAGAAACTAGAAGATTAATTTGAATGCTTAAAGTTACATCTTTTTTCGTAAAGAAAAAAAGAAGGTCATATTTCACAATTCAGAGTTAAATTGAGACATTCTGGGTTTCTATCATGGCCCATCTCTATTTGCAGCGGTGCAAAAGTATTTATTTGAATCTTTTTCTTTTCTTCTTTTTGCTACAAAGACAGCAAAACCTACAAGTTCCTTTTGCTTTAGGCTGATCGAATCTGTTTAACAGATATTGATCTAAGTAAGGTAAGAGCAACATAATAACATTCAGGAGAAGATAAATTAAAAACGCTTCCTTTCTGAGAAAAATCTGTAGGATTTTTTCCCCTTCAAGCAATACAGGGTTTACATAAGAAAAAAGAAACTTGTGACAATAAAGCAAAACCAGCTTGAAAACCAAGTCCCATATGTTTCTTGGCATTCTCTCCTCCGCTCAAGTTTATCCAGTGCTATTTTGTTTTATTCCATGACCACTGGAAATGTCTTTCTCTGAAGATTCCTCCCTTCCCATCTATGCCAATGTCTCACTGCATTTAACAGTCAGCATGCAAGTTGTTAACCATGGGCCATCAGAATATCTACCAGGATTAATCCATCTGAAGAAGGCCCAACATTTAAAACCAAAACAAGCAAACAAAATCCCAAGGATGTTTCTACTTTCAAGAGAATTACATAGTTTTAAATGTTTTCTTCCCTTTACTTATAGAACAGGCACAGAAGTATCAAGTGTTAAGCAATATTATTGTGACTTTGATACTCTTGACTATAAAAGAGGCTTTCTCAAGCTTTAAGTAACAAGCTTCTTTATCCAACAGGCAACATTCTTACTGACAGTTCTCAGATGAGTCAGTTGACAACTGAGTTCCTGCAAAACTTAGGGAGTAAAATAGGGCTGAAGACTTATGGCCAGGAATTAGTGATTGATTTACTAATTATGATTTCCACAAAGAATAACAACTGTTTGCCATTTGATTATGATTTTAGAGGTTTCCATGGGTTGCCAGAAGCTGCTGGAAGTGCGAGAAGGGAGGGAAAAAAAAAAGAGCATCCCATGGAGCGGTTGGTGCAAACCTGACAGCAAATGTACTTCATAAGGTTCTCAGGGATACTCAGTCATCCTTATTTTCTGGAAAAGATAATCCCCTCAGTAACTCTGCTCTGCATGGTCAACAAGTTGAACTCTAAGATCCAAGAGATCCTTTAACTTCACTTCTTTCTCTCTCCACATTCCCTTCACAATACTTTTGGGAAGAAGGGAAGGGGGAGAACCAAAAAATAAGAGTAACAAAAAGACACCCACAAAACCACTAGACAAATATCTGCAGAATAAAGCCATTAAATACAACTAATAGGCCACAAAAAGTGAGGTTTAATGGCTCTAAAAATATCTGCTCAGAGAACAAGAATCCCCAAACTTCCCACAGACAGTGAAGGAGACAGTAAAAATATTAGATTTCAGGTAAACTACAAGAGCAACTAAGCCATCAGTGAGGAACTAAGCCATCCTCAGAGTGGCTCAAAGTTCAGCCATCTCAGCAAAGTTAAAATATCTCAAACTACCCCATCTCCCTTTCAAGCTTGTCTCCCGGATACATCTCCTAAACAGCATTATCAGCTCTGCCCATTACTCATTAGCGAATATACTGTCTCTAACGACACGCTTTAAAAGTATTGCTGCATGCACTGTGTAGGGCTGAGCTACTGCTCCAAAGGATTAGAAAATCAATATTTGGAGACACTGAGATGTATCGCAAAGCTGTGATTATGTAAAGCCAACCAAAGGCTTGTATTTGAGTTGGGCCTGGCTGCAAGCCTAGAAAACCTTTGGGCTGACGTCTAGAGGATTTTGTTTTCTGGGTTTTTGTTTTCATCAGTTGGCGCAGCACATCCAATGCAACAGACCAAACAAAATAAGAAACAGAGGGAAGAGAAAATAAGACAGCGAGAAAAAAAAAAAGGGAGGAAGAAAAAGAAGAGACGTGGAAATAAGGTTAAAACACAACACTGCAAATTCCAGGGAAGTGGAATCTTCGACAAAACACCTCTCCCAAATTACAACTCATTAATGAAAATTAACACGAGCAACACTGCCTTCAACATTTTCATAATACTGCATCAAACATGGCAATGATACTCCTTTAAGAGCATGAAAACAAAATGGGGCCAGTTAACTAAGGAGGAGAAAACAAGTCAGCATAAAATACATGTTATCATGTCTACTCTAGGGACATCGTGTAACAGTTTATTACTTCTTAATGTCTTTTATTCTTCAGAGAGAAAGTGATTCTTTTGATATTACAAAACTATATTGAATTTATCTATTTCTACTTTCTATGCCCACTCAGATCCTGATGCTTTTGGGTAGCTGGAAAAAGGGTTTCACAATGAGTCCACTATATTTTGCCAGTCTCATTTTAAATATCTAGAACCCACCACTGCAGTGCATCCAGACATAGCTGTTTCTTAGGTTCCACATGCGGAAGAAGCAGCCAACTTTCACTGATCAAAAGGAAGGAAAAGGGTGCAAACTATATCACTGTTATGAAATCACATAACAGCATTAGCAAAACTGGGAGTCAGATCCAGGTTTTTCAAGACACCATACAAACAGGCAAAAAACCAGCCTGGAACACCCTCCACAACTCTAAAGCTGCAAGCCTGCTTCCCCTTCTACTCATTCCAGCACCAACATTCTCCTTTTATATCCTAATGTTTCAACCCCCAGCCAGTTTCCCCAGCCAGTGGCCAGACTAGAGTATTGGTGGTGGTTTTGATTTCTGTTCCTTTCCATGCCAGTGGTGACCAACTGTAGATGAGTTCATTGGCAAGGATGATTTTCAAAGAGTCAAACATGCAGTACAAAAAAGCTGCAAGCAGCTTTTCTGGCCAACGAAGCACTTGTTGGCCATGTATGACACATAGGTGCCAGGTCTTGACATTAGGCCTGGATGCTGCCCAACAAGAGTGTTAAGAAGAGGCTTAGAGAATTGCACTGTGCTGCTATGCTACCCTCCCAGTCTCAAAACTAGTTTGAAAGTTGGAAAGGAAAGAAAAAGGTAGTAAAACAAAATACATCAGACTGCAATACAGAGGTGAGGAGGGTGTTCCCATCATAAGGCCTTCCTTCAAGCAGACAAACAGTCTGCATCTCCCATATAGGGGATCCACTTTGATACGGGAAAATGCACTCCCTGCCTACTGCAAAAATCTTTTGTAGTGGTCTAGAGGACATAACTTCATTAACTGGTAGAAAATACTTGCATCAACTCAGATGGGTCAAAAGTTACACGTCCTTGCTTTTTTGTTGTTTAAAACCAATTTAAGAAAACTAAGCTGCTGTGCTTTTTCCTTATTTCTTTCTTTAAAAAAAGGATTTCAATATTTTTCCGTGTTTATATGAGTTAATGACAACCTGACAAGCACTTGTACAAGTGTTTAAATTCTTACAATACAAACACTTGTACTATTGTAGGGGAAGACTGTAAAGTGACACTTCTGTTATGACCCAGACATTAAAAGTGCTACGTTATCTGGCCAGGAACTTCTACCACTTTCTTGCACAGCAGCACAACATACAATATGGTTTTTCACCCTTTTTAGGGATGGATTCTTTCATAGACACACATCCTTCTGGGTCAAGTGGGAAGTATAACTTCTAAAACATCCAGATCTGTCAAATCTCCAAATGAGCTTTCCAGAGTAGAATACGGTGAAGCATCAATACCCCTGGACTACATGAACACAAATACGATAACTATTGTACTTGCAGTACTCCAGCCCAGTATCAAAACCATTACCAGAATTAGCCCTGGCTAATTTTACAGTGCCTTGCATAGCACAAAATGTCACATACTGGATCTACATTAGTGATTTCACTCAATGGAGACAGAATCGCCATTTAAAGTATTGGAGTATTTTCAAATGCAGCCACACCAGAGCAGGGATTATGGATTTTTTTTTAATGTTTCTGAAATGATGTATTTTTAATATGCATTTAATACATGTAAAAATGTGCATGATCTCACTGCGACATACATGTTTCAAGTCAGTAACCCCCAGTCACATTTGAGGACCCCTTTACAGCAAATGCTTGCTTCTCCCAGCATTCAAAACACCCAAACCAGCAATGCTAGCTCAACATTTTTATTACCTTGCCCAATTACTGACCCTTCCCTTATCTTGCTTAGACAATTAGGACACTCTTGCTGTGTTTCTCACAGGCTGTAAAATTCTACAACCCACTTTGATAGGCACTAGTATCCCAATTACTGTGTCAAGATACTGACATCAAGATAACTCAGAGAAACAAAGGGCTTGGATACATAAACTGGCTGCCTCCCTGTTGAGAAAAAAACCTCACCTATTTGGAGGGAAAAAACCCAAGCACATACAATCTAAAGGGGTTGTTTCCCAGTTTTGCCTACTTTAAAATGCTATTTTGTTTTTAATTTCTAGAACTTCTGCTGAATGGGATGCATCCATTAGAATCACCAACATTCCTCCTCCCCCCAAGTCTACTCTGTAAGAAATGTTCTCCTTAGTAAGTCAGGTGGATACAGAGAAATGATTTAAATGATTTTTTATGCACTGCATTTGTATATGAGCATTATATTTAAAAAGAAGCTTAACTACACCTCATGCATTAGAATTTTATCATTACAAACCAACATTAGAAAAGACTGCCATCGACTTAAAAACAAAAAAGACATTCTTATAAGTGGAAAATCAATCACCAAAACCACTAAATGTCACAGCTCAACATTCCAGAGAAGCACAGATAATTGTTAGTTATACACTGCACAAATGATATATGTCCTCAGTCAAGGAAGTAGGTGCCAGTTTTTTAGGAAACTGTACGTATATTGATTTTACATTTATTTAATGTGGCTGTTGTAAGACACTTTATTCTTCTGATAAACTATGATTGCTTATCAAAAGATTCTATAATTCAAGAGAAACATTCATAACGTGTGTGAAAATGAAAACCACCAGCCCACAGAAATCATGCCCACAAAATCCAATTTTGTGGATTTATAGCAGAAAGGCATTAAACTACTGTCTTGCAGGAACAGCAGAGTAGTCACTGAAGTATAACTGGCACAGCAGTAATGATTAAGGTGACATGTCCTCCTGCCACAGTTGTTAATCAGCTTAATACCAGTTACATTATTGACATACTTGTAATTACTTTTTCTACGGCACATTTGTGCAAAATATATTTGACTTTAATTTTGAGTATTCAAAGGTGAGCTCAGTTCTCAAAATGGATGGTGAAAGTGGTCGTGTTAAATGCAGGAATTAACTCCAGAGGTGTCACAATTATCTCAAGTGTAATACGGAGGACTACCTGCTACCTTATTAAAGGTATGAATGGGTTTGTTGTACCTTGCCATCTTCTGAGCAAACACCCATGTGTTCTCCACTTTCATCCAGGCTGATCTGATTTATCTTCACTGGGCTCTAGGGAAAGAAAAGAAAAGAAAAAGACTTCTAAAGATCACTAAAGTTATATCACCAATCACATTTTAACTCTGCCCCCTTCCTGAGACTCATGTCTTGGGTAATGTTTAGTTGTATGAATCAAAATCCCCCACAGAATAGATGTTTCTATGACAATGCCAACAGACAGCCTTCTTCCCAGCCCTTTGCCTAACCCAGGAAGTTGGTATTTTTGCAGTTACATGCCTCAGCGTTCTGGAGCTCTCATGAAGTGCCAGGCTCCCAGACCTTGAGCATCTGTGCCTGTGCACCACAGCTGTTCATTCAGACCCTCTCCTGCTATCAAAACTCAGCATAAAACACACTGATCACCACAATGCCCCTGAAAATTCTTCTGGTTTGGTCTGATGGTTATACTGGTAATTATTTCTTCCTTCAAATCCCTCCTTCTGCTTTCAGTGTTGCCTCCAAAAGTGCTCTCAGAAGGGAACATTAGGAGGTACTGAAGTACAACATAGGTGTACTCATTAGCAGACAAATGCTGAGAAAAGCCTGAAGAATGCCCAGATTTAATAAATTTTCCTTTCCCTATCCAGATATACTCTAGGTTCTAGCCACAAGGCTATACGCATCTGCTACTGCTTACTTTAGCTTAAACATCTATCCTTACCTTAAGTACTAAGGATTACCTTGCAACATCATTTGGGTAATACGATGCATATCCTCTCGCATACAAACCCCATTCAATTATATTCAAGTACCAAGAACCTTCTTACATACCGTGATCCTGATTTCACCTTCTGGAATAAATACCATTTCAAGCATCATTGAAGGATCTTCGCCCACGTGAGTCTCTCATACATTTAAGAACAACTTTTCTTTCTCTCATGAAATTTTGATTGAACCACGAAACAGATCGCTTCTGTGGTTCTGAGCTTGACAAAAGAGAAATCCACCATATATTTGTGTGAAAAGAAAGTGTCACTGGAACAGTGCTGGAGTCATAGGATCACATTAGACGTTACACAGCCGTGTCTAAAATATCACAGGTTCCTATATATGCTATGGCAGTTGGAATTACATAAAAAGTACATCATAAAAAGTTGTATTAAAAACACACTCTCCAGATGGACTATCTACTGGAGATAAACTGAGGTCTTCTCAAAGCCTTTGGAAAGCTTTTCCCCATAATCTTTCACACACAAAAAACTTCCATCTCAGGGAAATGAAGCGTTCTTCTTTTCCACCTTGAAGAGAATGTATGTCCAAATCACATTTCATTTTCTACAGATTCTTTCTAATCAAAGTGAAACAACTAAGCCTGCAGTGCAACACTCGCCTGTTGAGTTGGGAAATGGATGCTTCCAGCTCTTTTGCTTTCCCATTTCCTTTCGCGCAGGAGACACCACTCTTGGTCTCACTTTGTGTTATTACAAAATGCTACCTGGAAATACCACAATTACTGCCTGCCACAAAGTGGTCTTTTACCAAAAAAGCATTAAAAATAAAAAAACTTAAGAATCACAACAGCAATCTCAGGACAAAGTTCATTAAGAACATATAATCCATGTAGGTATTACTCAATTAAGAGATTATCTAATCTTAAAACCCCACACCATAAAACCATAGGCAGCTGCATATAAGATGTTGAGGAAATTATGAATAATTATTGAATTAGCACTACATTGGGTTTTCTTTTCTTAACCTAATGAGAACCCCTAGCTTTAGGCAAATGAGTGAAAACACACAACTTCTTTGTGGTCACAACCACACTTCCAGTACTGCATCAATGACAGAAATGCACAAAGTACTTCTAAAGCAACATAATTCAAATCTGGCAATAGGGAGGACCCTGTTAGTTAGGAAGGGAGATAAACTGCAACGATTAACCTGAATTTCCTACAGTGTGGAAGTTCCAGCAAAGAGGGAAGAAACACCTTCAGCTGAATTTCCATTAGCTGCAGTTTTCTTTCTGATGGAGACATGTTTGGAATTCTGGACAACATAAGTAAGTTTGACGGTTCAAAATCAATAACGGCAAGCTGATACTATAGAACAAAAAAATGTTACCTTAATGGAAGAAAGAAAAGTTGAGCGAGAGGGAGAAAAAGCTAGAAGGCACCTTGCACAAAGATCTAAATGCAGGCTTTTGCAAAATCCTAAATTTAAAGGAAAGGAAAATCAAGTACCTCCAAGCAAAAGTACCTTGTGATAATCAATTACCTAATGTAAAATGCTTGAAATAAAGGCACTTAGTATGGATTATGTCAACTCTTCAATTAGGAGTAAATTCACGGCCACTCAGAAAGCTTCTTTTAATTGTGTTCTTTGTGGCAACTCCTTCTCCCTTGACACTCATCATCAACCCACCTTATACTATGAGTCCCCCAGTGGTGAACCTGAGAAATCAATCTGCTAATGTATAATTTGTAAAGCTCCTCTGACTAACAAATGGATAATTGATTCTTTCACGAATGCTGCATCCCAATGGATATGAAATGGATGAACAAGAAACACAAGACTGGATTTCACTCCAAATCTGTGAGAAATGCAATATTTACAAGCTAGGAATCTAAACGTTTTAATAGCTGCCTGCGACTTCATGCCTTTTAGCCACGGTTAGCAGGCAAGCAACATGCACATTAGGAGTGTGAAAAGCAAAGCAGTGTTCAATCATACTTACAGCACAAACCTCATTTTACTTCTAGAGGTTCTCACTGCTAACACAACCCCCTTAAGCAGCATTTTCACCCACCTTTACGAAGAATTTTCAGAAACTTTTCTTAAATTAACCCAAACATTTTTATTTGTCTATCTATACACACACCCATATACATACCAAGGAAGAAAAACACCCAGAGGTCTTCCCTGCTACATTAATATCAATCTGGATCTACATAACCAACCAGTTGCTGCTCTCCATACTAATTCAAACTGCATGCATACAGAGTTTGAATTGTAATTGAAAACAAAATAAAGTGCTTATTTTTCATCTATTCAGGTTTCCATCTTCATGGCATTCACATAAACAAGCATGTAAAACTCCAGTGTACTTAAGTCTGCCAAACCAACCTGCTACTTAAAATGTTACCCTCTGGAGTAAGGACTACCATTTTTATGTTGGTATTATTTGCACCATGGTGGAAGCACTCGAGTACAAAATACTGATGTGTAAACAGAAACTGCCTCAATTAATGCCATAACTAAGCTAAGATCATCTCACATACAAGCCTTGCTCTAGGTAGGATGAAGTTTTAAATAGAGCCCTAAAAATTCAGCTTTTCTATCCATAAATTAGATATTCTATATACATCAGCACCACTGAATCATGAAAAACAGACAATGCCTTTAAGACTACTGGAGAAAAAAAGGAAACAAACAAAAAACTAGGTGAGTATTGAATATTTTCTCTTTCTTCAAGGTGCCTTTCCAATCCAAAATGATACCCTGAGCCCACCTAGAAGAAAGCCTAATTTACCTAACTTGTCAAAAAAGGAGTTCTATTTTTCTGGGCCTTTTAATTTTGGGAAATGATACAAGGTGACAGCAAATAAACCAGATAGTGAGAGAGTCTTCAACTATTTAAAAAGAAGAAGAAAAGAAGGTGTGCAAGAGCTAAGTACAAATGTGTTATATGTTGTTTTTCCCTGTTTTGACCTCAGAACACTGCTGCCCAGAGATGTCTCATACTGAGGAACTACCTTTAAAAAGAACAAACTGAACCTGTGCACCTTCCTTGCTTCAGATGCTGCAGTGCTGCATTGATTTATGAATATTTTGCATATTTGCAGAGTTTTACTAATACAATAGAGAGAAAAGCAACACTGGAAAACCAATTCTGATGCTGTACCATGGTTTACCTATAGCAAGGTAATAGTACATGCACACACAACCGAGAAACATAACCTAGTAACACAAAGGTTTAAACCAAAAAGACAGCTTTAAAAGATACAGAGTAAGTTGCTCACCACTGCCTGCAATAGAAGTAGTATACTCTGATTTTACAACACTTAATTTTGATTTGATGAAAATTTAATGAATCTTGATGAAAATTTTCATTTTATAAAAATTCACTAATATCAACACCAGAGGTTCTGTTCAACAGTACTGGCAGAGAAATTCAGGTAAGTAAGTGAGGATTCCTGCTCCAGTGCTTTTCCTATAACACTTCTGAATCTGTCATTCTCCAAATGAAAAACGGGAGATTATATTGGTTTGAAGAAAAGGGAGGGGGCAAAGCTGGAGAGAGTAACAAGGTCTGGGACACAGAACAATAACATCAGCCTTTATTTTGTCTGCAGAAAGGCAGACCTTGTCTATAAGAAAGATCTCAAAAGCTTGCCTAAAACTAAGGGAATATGAGGACAAGAAATTTCTCAGATATAGTCTGAGAAAGTGAGAAAGACCAAAAAGCCAAGTGATTTCAGAATATTCCACATCAGTGAATCCCTTAATCTTGTTTGTCAACTACAGGGACGGAGGAAAAAGAAAGAAGAAACATGCAAGGAAAAAAAATTAACAAGGGATCTCCTTAATTCTGTAGTAGTTGCTAATCAGAATGCTTGTCTAGGAACAATGGTAGTATTACTGAAAACAAATCTGTATTGGAAGCCTACACTGCTTCCTAGGAGAGTTTAACTGTTAGCCAATTCCTTACAGATCCAAAGAAGAATCTCCTCTCTATTAATACACCTGTGTGTAAGGAGATAACCTCCTGGGAGCTCTGTGCGCCAAAGCAAGCAAACTACTCTCGTTTCCTCTTCTCAAGACCCCTTCACCATCCACTGTGTAACTGTAGGGCTTCAAATATGGTATGTCCTAACCTTGCCTTTGCTCTCAGCATCTTAAAGCCATCTGAGAATATGAAGCAATATTCCCATCATACATCCATGAGGAGGGCTGAAGTACAGGCGGAGGGCTAAGAAAGGGCTGCAGGCAATGACTACATAATCTTACTCAGAAGGCCCAAAACGGTGGGAGAGGACAATCCCAGGCAATCTGGAGGTTTACCTCACTGATTTCTTTAACTGCTTTCTTCTCAGAACACTTCCCCAAGCACAATGAAGTTCAAAAATTCATCATTGAGCATTAACTTTCCACCCAGGCTACTGAATTATAAATTGGGCTTTGAAGAGCAACTCAAAAAACATTCCTAAATCCCTGAGGATGAAACTTACTGGGGTGCTTTCACAGCTTGTTTCTAACAGAATACCACCACCATCATTAATGTACTTAACAGGAGTTTGTAGAATTCTACCCCCTGAAGTAGAAAGCATAAGATTTTTTTTCTCCATTTCTTGATAAGCCACATTTCAGAGACATGACTGATGAGAAAGGCCAATCGTGTCATACAGTGCAAGTTATTGTCAGGACAGGTTTTCTTTTAAGAGATTATTTTATTGGTGCTTTGACCAAACAACTTTTAAAGAAGCAACGTCTCTTGACTATTCTTCTCGGGGGTCAGGCATTGTTGGCCTAACATCATTTCCAGGAAGGTTGTTCACAACAGCCATGATGCTCATCCTCATCCCTGACCTAACACAGGACAGGGGACATGACCACATGGAACCTAGCATCTCTGCTTCTCCACACATTCCATTTCATGGCCATTATTTTCTCCACAACTACATAGTTTTCTTCCTTCTATCAGTTCCTGCAATGAAAAACTGCACTAAGTACTTTTTTCCAGTTATTTTAGCCTGTCAACCATTCCACTACAGACAATGTTTCCAATCTGATACCTACTGACATCAGTGAAAAGATCTCTGACCCACTGAATCAGAAATACTATAAGGGAATGAATTCCCCTCCTGACTGAAAATGATGTAACTAGTCACATCCCTGGCATAAATACTACAGTGGATGATCAATGCTGAAGTTCAAACAACAGCTAGATCACCATTTTCTGTGCAAACATTTGGTTATCAACTCTGGTATAGATTGGCACAAGTCAGAGCTATACACAATCATAAACACACTTCCTGCTTACTGGAAGCATTGTATTCTCTTTGGACACCAACTCTGGAACTTCCTTTATTTATAATTTTATTATCTAGGAAAGTCTCACACACCCACCAGAGACACACAACAATGGTCAGTGTTGCGTGTCTGACTCTTGACAGGATGCTAAAGACATGCAAATCAAAAATGATGGAGGGGAAGGAGAAGAGTACTCTCACGTGTAGAAACTATGGATCATGAAGTGCATGGTAACTTACTGTCAGTGGCATATTGTATGCCATATCCTCACTGTGACAGTAAGATAGGGAAAGCTAAACCTGAAGATGAACTGATCCTGTGCATCTCCCTCAATGCACTTACACACAAACAGGTTCTATTTCAATACCAGTGAAGTGTAGACATGACTGCTTATTAAAAAACTTTATTTCAAGTGTATCAAAAAATTCATTCCTACATCCTCACAGCTGCTATCTTCAAAACTGCCAAGACCTGCAGCAACTACAAACTTCAGTGAGCAACCAGTTTAGGATTACAGTGGTGAAACTTCCAACATCACAATCATGACTTCTGAAACCTCTTATACTTTATTACAGTGGAGATGGCCAGCTTGGAAGTAGTTACTTTTGTCAGCAGCCACTCTAAGGGTATTAACACGCAAAGCTGGTCAAATCTGGACTGCCTACTTTTAGCATCAGAAATGCAATAAACAACTGTTATACGCACTGTTGTGTCTTTTAAAACAAACAAGTCTCATCCTTCAGAAAGGAATCTTTATCAGATCTACAAAGTTTATTATCAATAATATCTTACCCCCATTGGAAAAATACTTAGTTTTGCCTTCATGTTTTGTTCATCATATTATGCCCCTGTTATGTCATTCTGTGTTTTTAATAGTGCTGCTTTTATATTGTTAATGGAAACAAAGGGCTGTAGCTCTATCATTAATGTCAACTTGTATAAAAAACATTGTCCTCCAGAACTCTGTTCCTTTGGACTTTCTAACTAGGAAAACATTTTCTAATGCAAATAATATTTTATTAATGCTGGAATGCTGAATAATTCTGACAGGCAAACTGCTATTATTTTGTGTATGTAAGTGCCTGCCTTCCTTACATAAGAAAAGGCCATCCAGGTATGTAATATCCCATTTGAAAGGAAAACAGCTCTAGGAATCAGCAATATACTAGGTTCTTAGGAAGCAAACCTTTTCAAGTTCTCCCTATACTTCTGAAGGTTGCTAGGGTTTAGGAAATGCACATCTTTGTTATCAGTCTTTTATGAAGAGACTTCATCAGTGCTACCTGAAACCAGCTGTTTTGTGGCTGCTAATAAAAAAACCCGAGCAACTTGGCCCAGCAGTCCAACTACGTGTCAGCAAAGAGCACTTAGGCGGGGTATAAGACAGATGCGGCACAATATGCTTCTGCGATGACTGGCAAATCACTGAACATATCTCTCTTACCAGTCAACATGACCTGGTCAAACCAGAAATTTCCTAGTAGGGCTGGGACATCCCTGATAGTGAGAACCTGTTCTTGAGAAGGGTTCTTTGAATATCAATAAGCTGTAAAAGACAAAATAACCTAACAAACAGCATCTAGTCTTTCTTATCAGGGACTAAGCCTCTGGAAGGCACAGAAACGCACGTTCCTTATTTAAGAGTTGTTTCAAATTTGTTGGGAGTTTTTTCAGGCTCTCTTTAAAGTGCCAATTACACTCTAGAAAAGTAATCTTTTGCTTAAGTCAGAGATGAAAAGAATATTATTGTGCAAGGCTGGTTTGTATGTCTTTGAAATTAGAAACTGTCTTTCTGTGGTTTTCTTCAAAACAAATAAATCCGGTTGCCTAATACTGTTGTCCAATTATGGTGCATAGGGCATTCTTTCAGAGAAAAGGTCAGTAATAGTTGCAAACACAAATTACATTTTCTAAATAATCACAAGATGTAGCATGCATTCAAATGGTACCAAACCTGGATGGTGAAAGAAAGAAAAAAAAACCCAAACAACTGTTTTGACAATATTGATGTTTCTGCATAATGTCACAAATAATTTTGTTCAAAGATATTTGAAATGCCACATGTAAATTCACTTAGCAGAATTACGGGCAGGTCCTCTACTTGATCTTTCACAAAAATAGACTCAGGGTTCCTATAAGGTCTGGTGAAGAAAAATGAAAAATACATTGGAAACTTTGACCTTCCATTGACCAACGACGCTGTATTAAATAGTAAAGTATTCATGTCCTTCATGTTTAGCATTCTCTCACAGTGAGATATTCCCCCCCCGCCCTCCAAATTTTCCAGATTTCAATTTTGAGAAAACATAAAGAATACGATAGGACCCAACCAAGTCAAGAGAACCTGAACCAGTTGACTATACCAGAACAGTACTCAGTCACAACACTTCACCTCAGTAAGAAGTGACATTAACAAAATCAATGACATTGAAATGGACTTGCTAAGGTACTTCAAACGTAATACCTTTAGAGATGGTCATGAAATGCAACTGACACACAATAGGATACCTACTCCATAGAAAAGTGATGGATACTGGAGAATAAAAAGGAAACTTCTGCAATGTTTCTATATTAAAAAAAAACCAGAGGAACAACAATGTGTATTTGGAGAGTAATGAAGCTGTAGAACAATCATTCAGCCTAAAGATGGGGCTGAAAGCTGCTAGTGAAAAGTTCAAAACAGAACGCAGAAACAACTGCAGTCCCAGAAACAGCTGATAAAGTACATCAGCTTTATACATTAACTGAAACAAATTCAATCTACACCATTCATGTTATCGTCTGTTACTGCACAAGCATACATTTGACTTCTATGAGCTAAAAGCATTCAAGAAATAAATGGCTAGAACATAAAAGACCTTCTGTAGCTGAACCCATACTTCCAACTAAACTTATGTTATTCTGCACTAAGCCACAGAGTTACTGAAGCTACGAGCTTGAAACAGTAACTGAATGAAATGGTCAGGCTTTCCCCAGTTTTGCGCTTATAAAAATTAATCATACATGATACTACAATTGTTTGAAATTCCCATATTTCATCCATACTCCAAGCCACATTTCCAGCAATAACGAATCCCTTCCACATTCATCTGATCTCTTGGTTTAACTAAAAATTTAAGCAACATCCCCTTCAAAGGTAGGTTACATACAGCGGATACATGTGCAAAATATCTGCAAGAGGGGTATTTTTGTTTCAGCTGCGTCAGACAAGAAACTCATCTAAACCTATGGAATACCGGCCCTGACACCACCATTTTTACCAGGTACACCATGACTCCTGCCAAGAAAGGGTCCTAATCTTCAACAGCTCCACAGTTCCCACTGGAAACACTCCAGGTCACAAGCAACCTAATAAACACAGTACTAGAACATTGCAAGACATTTCTTCCTAGCCTTTATAACATCCAAGGAACCAGAATCAGAAAGCCATCTGAGTTACTCCCACAACTGCTGCAAAAACCTCTGGATTTCCAAATCATCTGCAGTTAAAATGAGAACAAGCAGATAGAGGCAGAAGGGCTATTAAACTGGGTGCAGACATCAAAGTCTTAAGAGCAAATTCCCAAAAGATGTCACTTTTTCCTCCAGTTTCTCCACCGAGCAGAGCTAGGGGTTAACTTATAGTATTTAAGTCAAAGGACTGCACCAGCCATTTGGGTGGGAGATTCCATAGAGAGAAAGGAAATCTATCCCCTGCACAGACACTCATTCCTACTAAAACCTTCATTTTCACTTCGGTTTTTGGAGCCCACGTGTATAGCAGCCTGCTTGGTTTTGTACAAAACACAGCATTTCAGCTTCAAATTTAACAGGCTCAGTGACACCCTGCAAATACTAACACACAGCTACCCAGATCTTTACTCTAAATTCTGTGGCTTCACTTCATTTCCCAACTAAGTCTTCTTTCATAGTCTGACAGTGACAACTAAAATGATGTAGTTAAAGTAATAAACAGAGAATTTTAAGTAGCCTGTCAAAATAAGTGACATTTATATCATCTTACTCTTAAACTTATGTAAAGTTCCATTCAAAGTAACTTCTTCATTATACAGTCAAATGCTAAAAGTTACCTTCCCCATTGAAAGACGCTGCATTATCTCTCACAGCAGTTAGTGGGCTCCGCACCATTTCCAGCCAGAGCATTTAGTGCTTAACAGCTGCTGTTCACTCATTAGAAATATGCTCTTCTTGTAATTAATACTCTTTCAAAAGCAAGTCAAGTAGCAGAAACCTCTAATATTTTGTTTGCAACCCACTGAGTTAACAGCAAAATCAGCACACAACTGAATGACGTCCGAGCAAGCAACACACTTGGAAGGGCAACGATACCACCATAGAAGGAACTTCCCTTTTATTTTCAAGGTAGCAGAGATGACCTAGTGGTTTGGGATTTCTGCCACTCCAATTAAAAAAACATAAAGGAACATTTAGTACTACACAATGTGAGACAATTAGAAAAAAAAAAGGTGAGGCCAGCAAAGAAATGTGGTGAGAAGAAATGCTGCAAGAAGGGGCCTCTACTTTCATTCTTTCTGAAACTCCAGCTGTCTTGAATGGCTCACAAATGTTGCATGCTAAAAGAGACTTTAATTTCTTTGCACTAACAGAAGCTTCTATAATGCTATTTAGACTATTTTCTAGGCTCATGAATCACCTCTGAAATACCTTCAATGCATTAAACATTTAAATTCCCCCTACTTGTAAAACAGACAACGTTTCCTCTTGTCACAGAGTACCACTGCCACCAGCCAAGACTTCTTGCTAGTTTTGCTTCAAGCTTGATCGTTATTAGAAGACCAGAATGAGGGCAGGTTATCTTGCCCTTTGAAAGGTTTTTGATTTGTTACTTAACTAAACATGTTTGTACAGCTTTCTTCATATCTACAAGTCCTTAATCCACAAGATGTCAGTTGAGGCAATAATTATATTAATAAATTGTAGACAGCCTAAGAAGAAAAGAAAGATGGAGAGGCATTTGGAATTAACATGCTGTGAATCAGTCCTAAATCATCCTCTGTCAGTGGCATTAGTAGGCTTTTTTTTCTCCCTTTCTTGTTGCCTTTTAGTAATAATTTTCAGTACGTTTGACACATTTCATCTCACTCAACGCACTGAACCCTAATGCAAGAGAACACCAGTTTGTCAAACATACGTTATTTGAGGATGCATATCAGTTAATCTTAGAAGGCTGACATTGTCAAAGACAGCCACACTGGCAAGAGATAAAAACACAACAGGCCAGGAGGAAAGAGAGATCACATAAGAGCACAGCATAGCTGTTGAGATACCAGCACCACTCAAGGCCAAAGCACCCAAATTCCTGCCTCTCAATTTTCCCCAAAGTAAGAGTCTGTCACATCAGTTTCAAAGCACATGTTTTCACTGCTGTTGACAAGAGGACTTGCAAACTTGAAAAGACTAGTCATCTACATGGCACAGGATCCAGCATCAGGTATTTTCTGAGCAGGATGAGAGCAAGACCCTCTTCTGAAAAGACATTTTAGTTGTCTACATTAGTTTCACAGAAACCTGGGTGAATATTTATAGGTCAGAGTAGATCACATGATTAAGTCTTTGCAGCCCAAGGCCAGGATTTGCAATTCAGGTTACTCATATTCATTTGCTGCTGCCGACATTACGGAGAGAAGCCTTGAAAGGTTTCTTTTAAACAACAAACAAAGAAGCATGCTACAATAGCAGAGCTTACAGGGATGCCAGCCTTTACATTTTAGTGTTTCTTACAGATGTTTTTAGCAATATAAAATGCTAAATGAATGCAGTCCTTAACATGAGGGCCATCATTAAACAACGGGCCATTCTGGAGATTATGCAACATACCTGTAAGTTTTCTCCCTCAAAGTTCACAGGAGCTGAAGACATGATGAAGTAATTAAGCTGCAAATCCTCTGAGAGGAGTTTCTATTTCTGTTTTACAATTTGATTCAAATTAAGATGCAAGTCAACAGGGAAAGCAAATGATTTATAATGAAAACAAGTTTCTTATTTCTTCACTTTCCAAGCCCATTTATATTACTGAACATGATTACCTGAGATTAGGAAAGAAAAATGGAAATCAATAGGACTCCGGCAATAGCAATGGTAGTTTTCTACATATATTTAATATGACCTTGCATTAAACCAAACTTTTAAAAAAGTTGAAATAAAACCCTCTCTCTCCATTCTGATGTATTTCACATACTAACACTACTTTAGGTCTAACGATGTTTACATTTTCCTGTGTATGTTTTGTTTTTTCTATTTACACATTTAACAGACTGATGTATAGATAAGTAATCATTTCAAAAATAACAAACAATAAACACCCCAAAGCAACCCCCTGGAACATACAGATAAAGACTCAAATGCAGAACGATTCCTTGAATTACTTCTTTCTCCCAGACAAAGGGCTTCTTGTTCATTTCTGCTATCACACAAGACAGAAAATTTTCTGCTGAAAAGATTCTTTCAGAAAGACAGACTTCTGAAAGTCACTCCCCAGGTACACAGTTGACTGCAAAGAGTTGAAATATTTCAGGGGTAACACTGCTTGCTCTTTAATGAGAGACTATTTTATTTACTCAGAACAATAGCTATAAACTACTAATTTCCTAAAATTAGTAACAATAGATACTTCTATTTAGAACCTTAAGGTAAAACCTTATCTGCCATTTCACCAATGAAATGCTTTTCAGGAGGAATATGACTCAGCAAAGAATCAGGCACAGTATCACTGGAGAAAATACTCTTTGCCCCAGCACACTGACACGCAATGTCTTGTATCAGTAGCACTTCAGGAAGTGACTCACTTCTCAATAAAGAGGTACATTTTACTTGGGATTTACGACATGGCGATGCTCTAATGCAAATCCTCCAGGAGAGACTAAACCAGCATTGGTAGGACAGAATAGAAGGAAGACCTCATGAAAGGTTTTGATAATGATGCCTGTTAAGTCTGCAGTCCACGACCTTGAAATTTTAAGGTTAGATGGAAAATATTATGACATACAACAACCAGTCCAGACTAAACTGTCTATCGGTTCAACATCCAACAACATTTGTACAGAAAACGTCTCTGTTTAAGCAGCCCAGGATGTCATAGAGCTGCTTTGTTTCTCGCATAGGCAGCCCATTCTATCCTACAACCCTTCATAGCTCCTTGGAAAACTTTTAAAGACAAGTGATCCTAGATCAAAATCATTTTTGTTCAAACTATAGAAAAGAAACAAAAAGCAGCACCCTTCCCACCAGATCCATGATATAATTTATCTGTTGCATTGGAAACATATACACTAGAAAAAGAGACAGAAGCATTAAGAACAGAATTGAAGAAAAATTTCTTTTTCCTATTCTCTGTCTCAAAAAGCAGTTTGTAGTCAAACAATAGTTTTAAAAGAAATCACTGCCATCTCTATAAGAAGACATGGCACAAAAACATTCATCAAGTTTGAAAAATGGATAACCAAATAAGCACTGTAAAGCAGAACATGGTTTATATAGCCCAAACTCAACTTCATGATAAGAAATCACCTTCCCAGCAGGCAGCAGTAGGACTTTCTGTCACGGAAAAGAATAGATTTGGGCTGGTGGACATAAAGAGGATGCAGGGCTCTTCCAAGCACCTGACAGAGTATAATGAACATAAGTCTAAGACAGTTAATACCCGATTCAATACAAAACCTTCACTTCATTTGAGCTAGTCTTTTACTGTAGAGATGGAAGATAAGAATTCACGTACACTTTAATCCAGCCGCCCCTAAACAGATGAATTCTGAGAGAAAAAAACTGTATCTTTAGTAAGTAGTATACATGTAAAGTAATCAAAACTGTAAGGAAGATACCAAAAGCTTTTCCTCTTTAGAAATGCAGTCAGCACCTCCTCTGTGGAGCTGATGAACATACAAAGTTAAGGGAAACAGAAGAATGTAATTAGTTTGACTTCCATTAATACGCAGTATGGTCGCTGTCAATCCAACTAATCCTATACATAAAATTTCCTCCAGAGTTTGTGCTTAGGAGCTTAGGTTTTGGCTGTGACATTCCTGGCCCCCTATTCCTGGCACAATTTCATAATTAGGTTTAAAAAATACAAACAAGTCCTTTCACCCCTCCCATGCAGCTAGCTGTGTCAGCCATAGAACATATGTTCTCTTTGCAAACATGCCAACATCTTGTGATGGATACTTTGAAAAGTGCTGACACTGCTATGAAAAAACAATGCTTGGCTACTAGATTCTGTGACAATGCCAGGAGAAAAAAAAAAATTCCTAATTCTCTTCCTCCCACCACCCATGGAAGACAGGGAATGTGAAAACAGGATATTACAAACAAAAAACAAAAAACAAAAATCCACCATTACAAGGAACATTTAATACCCTAGAACAGAGCATAAAATTCGGCATTTCATTCATCTGCTAATATCAGGAACCACAGTAAGGAAAACGTCAGCTGCTTCTCCTTCAATCAATACAATCCCTTAAGAGTCCAAGCTTCAAAACATTCACATAAAATATTAGCGTTATATATTAGCAGTAGATAAACTGAACCAGCAAGGCCATCAATCAATTTTCAATTACTTGTGGCAACTAGATAAGGTGATAGTGCACACACTAACAACTGACAATAGTCACCTAATGAGCAGGCTCACGCCTCACGGAAGTCACGAGCCTCTGGGTTACATAATTAATAATAGCCACTTACAAACATAAGTAAGTATTTCCTCTTCTGTCTTCATGAGGAAAGTTTATTATACGTAAACCAGGATGTGCTCATCACAAAACTATCCAGTTTAACTTTTTTTTGCAAGCAGCATATACTCCCTCTTCTGTTATGGGGAGGGAGCTCATGAAATGCATTAGTGAAATTTCAGGTATAACAAGACCATTAACTCATTTATTATCTAGTACATTGCAGCATTCTTACATTCCAGTAGACGTGTTCTGAGTAATGCCATACTTACAACATCGAACTTCTGTGTGATGTTCCCCTGGACATCAAGCAAATAAACTTTGCCATAATGTGTTCCCAGTGCCAAAAACTGTAAAAGAAAGAGACTGATTACATAAACACAAAGACACCTCAATGAGAACTACAGCAATTCTTAATGGCCTCTGGGATGTTTAGCAGATTAATGATTAGCACCACCTGGGAAAGAAAAAAAAAGACAACATCACCTTCTATAGAGAAAGGTTATTTTAACTGCAACTAAGGTATAAAACAGGGCTTCAAGCCCACATTACTGTGATAGTGCAAGTTAGCTGTCAGAATGAGTCATGAGGCCCCTCATCCACTGACAACTAATGGTGTGTCTGCAGTCCGTACACACTGCCTGATGGACTGTGGCAGCAAATTAAAAATGCAGTGTGAAAGCAAGGACCAACACTGACCTGAAATAGTTCCTAGATCCTTCCTGCAGCTTTGTTTCAATCATAATGGTTTCCTTTGGGCTTTATTTTTAATTATGTTCCTAATTGACATAAAACCCAAATGTTCAAACACATTAAAAAGCCACTAGTAAGCCACTGGCAAAATACTGGTGAATTATGGAAGGTATGCATTTAAGCACAGAGATAACCACTGGGTTTGCTTCACTCAGGAACATTCCTGCATTGAACACTCACAAGAGAAATACACTTTTCCTTAGAAATTTCAGGAGTTCCATTCTAAAAAATAGTAGCAAAAATAGAGAAAACTCCACACAAATGCATGCTTTCACCAACTTACTCTGATACAAACAAGAAGGGAATTGATTCTGAGAGATCAGCTGTTAATTGAACCATGTGAACTACACCTAAACAGAAAAGGAAGAACTTCGGTACTACTTGATTTATGACAGTGGTTTCTTTTATTCCCTCCCCCTCTTTTCAGCATTACTCAAATAGTCGAGGCTCCTCAATTCTCTGTATTTCACTGCATGTGAGCATGCTTCATTGCAACCTATAATGAAATGCTCAAATTTACAGGCACTGCTAAGCGTGTCAGTCAGGCAGCACAATCTTTAAAAAATAACCTTACAGAAAGTCAAGGTTTAAAAGGATTTATCAAAATGGAATTGCTTAAAATGAAATTTCAGTCCAGGCACTTAAAATATGAAGCTACATTAAAAGGAGTCAAGAAAGGGAAAGAAGGGGTTCATTAGAAATTCATCCCCTGCAATGCCTTTCACTCCTGCAAGGTTGCCTTTTTTCAGGAAGAAAAAAGTCCCCGGGGTAAAAAAATCAATACTGGTTAATAAAACATCAGGTGTGCAGACATAACTAGGTATGACTATTCCACTGCACAGGCCTGCTTGAATGCACCAGGTGCCATGACGATTAGTCATCCAGTGCAGACAGCAAGCCTGGTGAAAATACGATGCTTTAGCAGTGAAAAGGGGGGAAAAAAAGTAATTCTGGGGGGAAATTAATCTGAATACAGAACCCAGATTTTCAGTATTCCCAGCAAAGTTAAACTGCTTTAATCAGAGGCATATTTTACATGGCACTGTGTAATTTTGCTAATGATGACTCTCTAGCGGGGCTTTTCCTGCTCTTGCAGGAAAAACAAACAGAAAGCCCCCACCCACAACAAACAGAAAAAACCCTCACAAAACCTACAACCCAGTTTCATTTTGAAGCTCTCTGTTGTAAGAGACCTATTCCTAAAAGACTCTAGCACCTGGCTTCTAACAATATTGATCCTTCTTACAAATAGTGTATCTAGTTTGCTGGAAAACTAAAAGTGCTGGGATACTTAAACAGCTTTCCTGTATTGTCACTCTTTGTGACACTATAGTTGAAGTTGTATCGGTGCACATCCTTATAGAAAAAGCCTGTTCAACTCTCAGCTTTCAAAATTTACCTGAGGCGCAGAGAAAAAACAGTGACACAAACAGGCCACAGAGCAGGAGGAAAGGCTTGCCAATTTTCCAAATATCTGTGTAATTCCAAGGTGTCAAAAAACATTTTTAAAAGACTTATTGTTTTCATTCGCACAGTTAAAATATAAGCCTCATCTTAAGAGCCTCCTGAGCCATGGCAACAGTCCTTTGAGTAAAAGAAACACAGCACAAGTCAATCTAAAAATATAGCCAATAATAGAGATAGATCCCTCAACAATAGCTGTTAAGGAGCTATTACTGGCTGTGAAAAATTATACATTCAGAAAATAGCTATTATGTTTTACATACTAATAGTTACTTGACAAATCATTAACTCAGACTTTCAGCTGCTCTTCAGCATTCCCTAATATTTTAAAACGTTCTGCAGTTTTCACAGCAGAGAACTCAGAAAATAAAAAAGTAATTGCTTAAATCACTGAAGAAACGTATGAAGTTTCTTCCTTGTCAGAACAAAGGAATGAACCTTCATAAAATTTCTTCACTTTGCACTGTCCATCACTCCCTCTATTTTATTCTCTTGTATGTCTCAAATGTTACCAGCATTAGAGCATGTGCATTCCCTTTTTAACATACTGACTCAGGGAAGGGAGACAGGGAAGTGTTAGTATAACACCCCAAAAAAAACAAACAAAGAAAAAAGGAAAATTCTAATTACTTCCCTTCTACACTGCATTAACATAAACTCAGCTGTATTCCACAGTGGAATATATCTGAAGTCAACCCCTGGCATGATCAAGTCTGTCTTCAGGGATTCAGGCTAAACAAATAAGAACAGTATACGCCAACTTCCTTTCTGGGAAAGGAAAAAAAAACCTTGGGACTGTATCCCAATTTTTGTTCAGAATAATGTCCACAATTAAAATAAGTGACCATTTTCCCAGTAGCTGATGTACACATCCCATCTAACAAATCACTGCACCTTGAATTCTCACCTCATTTTCTCACTAAGAATGTGCAGATTCTTCAACACAGGTTTACCATGAATTTTGTTTGTATTTGTGTTGGCTTGTGCTGCACCCCTAGATTTGGCAGCACCTCCACACAGGAGATCCACCAATGCATTATAAGGACAGATAAATACATAAAATGAAGCAGAAGTTCTCTCTCTGCCACAAAGTCAGGTAATACCTTTTCATGTACTGTCATGCAGCTGGCTGCATCTTTCTGGAGAATTTCAGTGACTCCATTAGAAAGCCGTTCATACTTCAGCTTCGGTTCTTCTTCACTCTCATCTTCCTAAATTTTTAAGGGTGTAAGGAAACGGAAGCAAGAGGAAAAAAAACAAAACAACACATTTAGAAGTTTATTTCAAAAATAAAACCAAATTAAATGATACCCCAAAACACAGCAACAGGTGAAGATGGGTCACTGCTATCTTTTAACAGCAGCCATTACAACCAAAAGCCAAACTTTCACATTTTTATCACTAGAGGGAATTCGGTTGTGCTTTTTTGTTATTGGGTTCCCTTTTTACTCCAAAGTTCTGGGTGCAAACAAAGACTGTACAGCAGCATATTAATTCAGCTGTAAGAGGCAGGGAAAAATGTACATGTGTACTTTGTTACAGAAAGTTAGTATTCACAGTTTGGAAGAAAAATATAAAAGGGATGGATATGGAAAAATGGGTAATGATAAAGTGTGCCACGATAGCCACAATTAACTCTAAGCTGAAGCATGCAGGTTACAAGAAACTTCAAGACCTTCACAGGATGCTGCACCTCTGTGGGAAGGCAAGAGGCAAAGTGCTGTGAACAAAAGTAAAAAGAATCCACTAGAAATAAGGTTAATTGTATAAAATACACCAATGGGTTTATGTTACAAAAAACACAAAACAACAACAAAAAAAGAATATAAACATGTTGTGGCAACACTCTCTGGGGAAAAAGATCCAGACACAGCATATCCCTACGGATCACCTTCACCATCTGCATGCTAGGAACTTTCCTGGGTAAATACCAAAGTGTTCTCTCCTTTTCAAGCATGTTAGTTATTATCACCCAATCGCTACTTAGTTGCAAAGAAAGATGACGCATCAAGCAGCAGAAAGCAAAGAGAAAGGAGACAGCTCACAAGCAGTGAATTCATTGATTAAAGACCCAAAAATGTTTCTCTCTTAGGAAAAGAGATGTCAAAATAGTACTTTGGTCATCAACATCTATCTGTAACAGATGGTCTACTGAATTGCAACGCCAGAAAGAGATTTCATAAGCTTCAATAAGCCTCTGTTAATACTATGCACGCATAAACATACACAAACCCACATATATCCCTTGGTCTTCACTGGGAAACAGCACACTTGAAATAATTGTCTCCGATGCTCACTGTTAGTTCTAATGAACACATCAATGCTGAGTGTGTTTCCCACATAAAACATGTCTTTCATTCCTAAGCAACCAGAATATAACATTGCAGTGCTCTAGTAAAGGAGACCCTTTACTTCAACCTCCACAAACCACTTTCCAATCCCTAGAACAGGGAATAAAAATGTACAGTGTCAGTCTACGGCAGAAGAACTATATTTGTCCAACATTTCCTTGTAGCTAATGATGTGAAAAATAAATTTGGAAGAGACATGTAAACTTGTTAAGAAAACATATTTTGTTTACTAAATTGTATTTAGAGTACTTCCCAAGTTAAACGTTATGGCCATTTACCACATGTGCTACCATCCTACACAGTAACACACACATCCCCTCGCACAAAACACAAAAAAGCCTTACGGACCTATGAAAACACTTGGTATTTAGCCCAATGACTATATAAATATGCTGCAAAGAGAGGCCCTTTTAAAATGTTTTTTGAGAGTTTTATGACAGAATACAACTGAGATTAATGTAGGGATGTCAGCAGCCCATGACGTAGCAGTCTGAAGTGAGGTGTCAAAATGTCCACCAAGAAACAATTTATTCAGTAAATCTAACACTGAACAAAGTTGTTACCAGACAGAATGACAATGTCAAATTACAGGGCTGTGTATAAATCAGCCACATTCCTTGCACCTACAGATCCTTAATAAATGACTACAGGGTAGAGGGAGGAGGTAAAGTCAAAGAAAAGAGCATACATGTGATGGAAAGAGGGCGGAAAGAAGTATGCATCCATTTTACGGCAATTAATACATTACTGCATTTTATACATTGCTTACAAAGATTACACTTGAAATGCATGGGTAACCATTGAATAAATTCAGAAAAGTAAAAATTGAACTCCAGTCATCTAGTTTTCATAAGATCCCACATGTTGCTGGAGTCTGGACATCCAATGTGCAACCAATGTGAAAAGTTATTTCTAGTCTCTTGAGTAGTTTGCATAAAAGCATTCATCCATGGACCATTAGATAAAGTTACTGTAAATAAGTTTTGCCTGTCTTATTTATGAGTGAAAACTAAGTAATTTTTTCCTGCACATGTATATATGAAAAATAAGATACTTTCAAAAGTCAGTGCATTGAAGCATTCTGCCAGGCTTTAAAAACAGGGAATAAAATGAAAACTTCCAATATCAGGCATGATGATGTACCCATTTCACACTTTCTTGACAGGTATCTTTTATGTTAAGTAAAAGTCAAGCTGAAAGGTGAATTGAAATGCGGTGGGGGCACTTTGCTGTAAACAAAATGAAATGAAAAAGGTGATCTGCAAAAAATGCAAGATTTCTCTGCTCCTTTAAACTCTGTCTGATATATTAAATGCACCTGATGAGCTCTTAGTCAGAGTATCAGAATTTAATCATTCTAAAGGTATTTTTTTGTCAGGAAAAGCTTTTATGCAGTCTGAACTTCTAAAGTAAACACAAGCCAGTGTTAATAAAAAGACAAATCAATAATTTTTGTTAAATTTTAATAATCCTGAAAACCTACAAATAAAACCATCAGCAGCCTGAGTTGAAATGACAGTTAGCTGTGTTTCTATGACAACCTAGAGGAATAGTACAAGTCCTGACTTGCAGCAAAGCTAAGATATAAACATGGTGACATTTACTCCATACAAGAAAACTCACAGCTTTCCCTTTTTAAGAGAAAAAATAATAAAGAAAAAAAAAAAATCAATTGCCCAACAAACATGGATTTTTACTAAGTGTATGGCACTTTTAATTAAAGAAAAGTCCTTTAAACCATCCTAGAGGATTCTAAACACTTGAAAATGAATTTTATAGCACTGCTTTTTGTACCATTGCTTAACACTTCTTCTGTATTTTCTGCCTAAAAAATTACCAAAAGAAGCCCAACAAGACTGAATTTTTTATCTCCTGACAAATGTATTAAGAGGAAAAGAAATATATACTGCAGAAAATGTGCTAAGCACTCCACACATGGCAGCCTTGAATTCTGAAAGGGAAGGAGATCCATGTAGCTGACAGGAGGAAGCTGCCTTCGTGGTGTTGCAAAACAAATAATGACCATTTTTCAACCACAGGAATGTTAATTTGAAACTCTTATTTCGTTTAGTTTTATACTTGCCTTCTACTGCTCAAGCTAGCAGTCAAATTGCTAAAAAAAACCTGCAAAGAACCCAAAAAGAACAGGTATCCATAAACGCTTTCCATTGAAAGCATGCTTTCAGTTCAATTATTCAGTCTAGTTAACCAGTAAGACTAACACAAATCCCTTCCTACTAAGAGCTCTTCCATTTGTTACTGCTGAACTTCTAAAGGAAACCAGATTCCTCTTCCCACATCTAACACATCTGAAACTCCTCATGAACTCTTCTGGAGTAGACTTACAAAACTGAAGAGAGTTACAAATGTGCAATAAGCTCTCAAAAGGCCAGTGCCACTCCAAGGGATGCTCATCTGCCTTCCGAATGCAGGTTCACAACCTTCTTCAGACATTCTGCCCCATCTTTCCCAGCTTTGCCTACAGGAACAACAGCGGTGGAATCACGAGTAGGGAAAAAAAAAAATAAATCTGAAATCAGTCTTTGTGAAGAAAATTTCCGGAAGGAACCTGTGGGCAGTTCCCAGAGACATTCCATTAGTCTACATTTGATCCTGCAGCAGAGAATCTGCCCACAGGACAGTCTGTCACATGAACTACATGCTCTACTGATTGCAGATACTCTAATTATGTTAGGGGCACTGACAGCAAGTGTCATCCTTCCTGCGCAATTTGCCCTCCAAGTTTTTCAAAGCCTTTATGGAAATAAACGGTGCATACATTACAAAGCAAGTGCCCTTCCTCCTTGCTGCACATCTTCTGGCCAGTCCCAGCTAGAATTCCCATTACTACAGGGGGCCATCCCAGCCTCGTTTACAGCTGCAAGCTTTGACCCTGCAAAGCATTTAAACTCAAAGACAAAGATACCTGAGGTCTATCACTCAAGCAATTTCAAAGGAGCTATGCTTACACCCTACTGCAACAAGGCCTGGTGTCACAGGCCTTCTTAAAAGGGCTTTCTTTCAAGTTCCCGCTGATTTCAGACATTCTAAGAGAAATATTAAATCAGCTTGTTCCCTCCTGGCCTAATAGCCATTAATTGTGCTCTGCCTCTGCGTGTCTGGATAGGTAATATACAGGACACATCCTAAAATCTCATTCAAAACAAAAAGGAAAAAGAAAAACCAAGCCATCCTGCTGCTGAAGTACAAACCCAGCTGAAAAGTGAGGAGTCATTTGTGAGAGTAACTTTTGTTGACATTTAATACAGGCCAGATCTTTGGTAACCCACATTGAACCTACCAAGAAATCCGCATTTTTATGCAGCCAGTCATCAGTATCACACAGAAGAAAAAACAAGAGTTATTAGTATACAAACTATATGAACATCTCCAGCAGAACCAAAGAAATTTATTTTGGAGTTTATTTTGAGTTAAAATAAAGGTTCACAGAACATCCTCAGTTAGGCAAAAAATGAGTAAACACATCCTTAGTGCTCTGCTGGGGGCCGCTTCACTTATTACAGACATTCAGCAACAAATATAAAAAAGCAAACATAAAAAGACCTCAAGCCCTAGAACGTCGTCTCCAGGGAGAACTTCTTACTTCTCTTCTATACTTAGAGAAGCATGAAGTGAAGCAAAATACCCAGCAGAACTCAGTTACCAAGATCATGCATTACTTTCTTGGTCTTGACATCTTGAGTTGATCCAAAGCATAACCATCTGCAACTGTTGACTTTTTTTATGGAACTGAAGTGTTAATCAGGGGGTCAAGACTGGTTGTCTCAGTTTTGGTTTTGAGAGCCTGTGGGACCACGGGCTGGGAAGGATCTTCCCTCTAAAAAATCCCCTAAGTGACACACAAGCAATGAACACTTACCTGAGTGGCCAGCAGCCTGCTGAGGAGTGTAACGGGTGATTTCTAACCACACTGCTACAAAAAGCACATCATCAGTGGGGATTTACACTTTAGCCTGACCCTCCAGGCCATCCACAAACGCTTCCTACCCCCAGCATTGCCTGGGAGGGCAAAACTGCATCAGGGCAGCTATGCAAACCTCAGTTTGGACATGGAGGCCCAACAAGCACCTTACAAAATTTAGGATGACTGTCACAAGACTTCCATAAAGAAGCAAGTACTACCCAACAAAAGATACAGCTAAAATCTTTCCTTTAAGCTTTACCTCTTTTTATTTAACCTTCACCTCATTACCACATCTGGGAATTCCACCACATGGGCTGGAATGACTCCTCTGGACTGGTACAGGAATTATGATTATTTTTAGTCTTTCTCCTACCAGTTCAGGTCCCAGATGTTCATTACAACCTGAGTATCTCCCATTATTTAGGGTCAAGAAATACTGAAGCACCAATCTATAAATGAACCTGACTTTAGGTTTGCCAAGCCCCACTCCCCAAATTCTTCAGAGAAAATACTCACTTAATAGTGAGTTCTCAGACCACTCCAGGAATACCCATTTTGCACTTCCTGCTTCAGCATATTTCATGGAAAGATATTTACTTTTTCTAATAGCTGTATGTTTAAACTCTGAGTTTAAGGCAGTAAGTACAAACAAACAAAACCAACAAACTGCGTAGTTTCTCCACCCTGGAACAACGCTTCGGTTTAGACACCCTTGCTCAGCTAGGACAAAAAGCCATTCCTTCAGCCTGGTCTGGAGGGAAAGGCAAGATGCAGGCACAGCAATTCTTTACTCCAGCTATGCAGGGCTGAGCTTGGTGACTGGCCTACTCTGGATTTTGGGACGCCAGTGGAAAAGGTGACAAGTGACTCTGCTCACCACAATGTTACATCAGACAGAGGTTGAAAGTGGTGGTCCGTCTTCAAATCACCAACCAATCCCACCTATAGTCCACCTATCCAAACCCAACAGATTAAGGGTGCTGGCTCCCAGTGTAACAATCTATTTTTAAGACTGTGAGTCCTGAACCCTCACAAGCATGAGGAAATACAACCCCACCTTTCCCTAGCTCCCCCTTCCAAACCTGCTCTGCTTTGTCCCCTGACAACCCGCAAACCAACCTTTGCTGATACCTTAACACCCCTCAAACACTTCATCAAACCCTCCCACCCTGGGCTCTCATCCTTATTTCAACACCTTCCAGTATGCCAGCCAGGACCCCCACTTCCTCACTCTTCAAAGGCACCATGTTCTCACTTGGAAGTTCGCTTCTAGCCAGGCAACCCCGATGGCAGAGCAGCTTTCCTATACAGTGGTTTTAATGACTGCTCACAGCCTGACATGAAACTTATGTCCACAAGACATCAACAGAACTCAGCATGAACAGCTCAGCAAACACTGAATTTGGAACTAAGGAAAAGCAGAGTGCATAGCTCATCCCATCCCAGCAGCACGCCCATGCCAACTCACAGACACTCGGGGGCAGAGACTAAAAATGACCAGTAAGCAAGAAGATTTTGGAATGCAATTACCATCCTCTATTTCCATGTCCTGTTTCCGTAACTTCAAATACATGAAGGGAAAAGGCAATTTTATTTTACTAATTCAGGGTTTATATATCCAAGTGAACGCACTGCCCATTTGCAATGCATGGGAATATGGCTAGTGAATTTAAAAAATCAGGAAAAATTCTTCAAGAGCACAGGCTGCTGTACTTTGACCCCCATATAAACACAGGTTTTGTGAGAACTAATATAGTTTGGAATAAATAATAAAACCATACTCAAGTTTCCAACCTGCACGAGAATTAGTTTCTATTCTGCAGCTGCTGCTACACTAGACTACAAAAGCCATAAAGACTGAAATTTGCAAACCATGAAAACACATTTGTGACTTAAGCTGTTAAAAAATATTTTCTTTCAATAATCCCATGGTGAAAACACACTAATGTTACTTCAGTGAAGAAAGTGAATAACCTCCTATCCAGTTCTTTTATGATTCCTCATAAGGCAAATTACCAATACTTCCCCAGTATCTGGCTGTAAAATTGGTAAATAAGGATTAGGATGGTAAAATTTCATACAGCAGTTTTCTGTTCTCCCCATGCATTTTCCACAGGGATTTATTTAATACCTTGACCTCTTTGAGAAAATGCAGATATACACCAGGAGCAAGGAATTAAGATGATATGGCTGCCTGTGAATATGTATCAAAATGGGCTGCATTCACAGTATGAAATGACACACAGATGAAAGGAAAAGCAGAAAGCATTCTATTTCTAGTCAAGCCTGTTGTGGTACAGAGAATGGCACACTACATTTGCAGAACACCAATTGAAGAGTCACTCCTACAGGTTTGAAGGAGCTGGGCACCAGCCAAGTTGTGAAGCAGAAGTAACACAAAGATGACATACTGCACATGAGCAATCATCAGAAATGGCACGTTAAAGAAAAAAACACTTAGTAAAACGTCCATGTAGTTCAATTTGGTTTCATTTCGACTCCCATCAATCTGTTTTATCTTACTGGTAGTTTTGTGCATGGCAAAGAACACCTGAAAAGTTTCTAATCCACTTCAGTGTTCAAAAGCACAGCATCAGTCCATCCACATCAAGTGCACCATACAGAGGCAGCACAGGGTAGGCTGTTTTATCTTCCATGTCCAAATCCAATTCCAACACTGAAAAATCCCAACACAGTTCAAATCCCAATGAAACTACACATTTCTACTTGCATTTTCCTTTTGCTGAGTAAGGAACTTGGCCAAACATTTGTTTCCCCCATGAACACTACTCAAGCAGCCTGGTTGCCACCTTGTGATGTACTGCAGATGAAAACTCTACAGTGTAGTTTTGAAAACAGCAGTTTTTAAAGCTCACCCACTCCCCTCCGCAGAAGAGCTGGATGGTAAGCAGATGAATTTCCCTTTTTCCAGCCCAGAGTGTTATTCCACCCAGATTAATACATTTACTATTTTGGAAAAGCCACATCTCCATACTCTGTTCAGTAGCTTTTCAATTGCATTTAATTTATGTAGCTTGCACAGCAGCATTTTTACTTCTTATGTATTCCACAACACACAGATAGAACAGACACTTCTGGTTAATATTAATAGCTCATTAAATGAAGTATCTAATTTTCACTCAAAATCAGAAGATATTAAAAGAATATAGCAATAATCCATTTTTCCTGCAAGCCAGTCCTCTAATGATGTATATTATAATGTTAGTTACTAGTCACTGCAAACTTGTTTTTCAGATTAATCTATGAAAAGATTCCATTTAAGCCTCAATAAATAATTTACTATGCTCATCCTACTGACTCCAATTGATAAATTATTCGCATGATACATTTTCTCATCAATAAGAACTTTCTGTTTGGAATTTATACATCTTTTCCTTCCATTCTCCCCATTTAAAAGGCCAATTTCACTTAAAGCCATGCAGGAAGAAGCAATCTCCCTTCAGATTGCTCAGCTATGTGAAACAATATGCTTTTTGCGCATTTTTCGCCCCTTTTGTATTTTTAAGACAACTGGAAGAGAAAAATGGTCACCTAGTATAGAGCCACTCAACAATAAGGAAGAGTGGGATGATAAGAAGTATCTTGCTAAAGGTCAGAGAGGAGACAAAAAAATGCAAGCTGGACTGAGGTACAGTAGCCAAATCTGCTCCTCAACCACCCACTTTTCTGTTGCAATGGTGATGCCCCTTCAAAAGCTACTAGCCACAGAAGAGCTCACCCCTTCCAGCCCAATGCTCCACGCTCCATGTTAAAAGAACATTTTGATGGAAACAGAGTATGACAAGAAGCCTTTTTTACCAGATGCTTTATTTACTTGAAATGATTTAATTGCTTTGACCTAATCCAGACCCGAAGTACAAGACTAAGATCTGGAGTGCACTGAAAGGGAAAAGAAACCACCAAGGATTTTTAGTTGTCTCTTTTTAAGGCTTAGATGTTTCCCAACTGAGTTCCTGCTCTGATCAGTCTTTAAAACCTCAAAGAACAAAACCACTATTAATTTCAGTGGTAAAAGTATAGCAGTGAGAGATACTTTTAAACCACTATAAATTGAGAGAGCTCTGGTTTAACCAAGAATTTGTACAACACTTTTCTCTCTATAAACTCTCCTAGAGTTTATTACTAAAAGTGTTTAAATAACTGAAAGAATAAATTAAATGAATAAATGCATCCCTTTCACAAGGTAGCAGTGATCAAAACAGGCAAAACCCAAAGAATTAAGATGAGGAGATAGGAAAATGGAAATGTTAGGATGAAAACATATGCAACACTGATGGCTAACACATACAAAAATCCAGTAAAAAAACAAACTAACAGACCCAAACCCAGTAACGCACATATTAATGCAACTTTTTAAAATAGGATTTTTAATGACTTTTTGCAGAAAATTAATAGCTTCACCCACAGCTGTGGGTGGTTCCCTTTAACAGGCCAACCATACAAAAAAAGTTATCCTGCACTGCAGCTACAAAAATCAGTGAAACTCCTTAAAAAAGGATCACTTCACTGGATGTAGCGCTCATTTTACGATTCCAGAGAGACTTGTTCCTGAAAAGGCGATCCCTGTAAAAACGGATACATCCTGGACCAGGGCAATCTGCTCATAGCCCCAGCAAAATACTAACAAACAGCTAACAAAATTCCAGGATGGTAAGTTAGCTTTGATTCCCTCACGTAGGAAGGTTCTGGGTTTTAAGACATCATGACATTTGAACTCTGGGCCATGCAAAAGAAACCATATAATTTTATGATCACAAAAGATCAAAAGTGAAGCCATTATTTCAGTCTGATCTCTGATCATACTTCAAACAATATAAGCAAGCCCTGACAACATTTAGACTTCATAATTCTACCACTCATTCTGGTTCTGAACGATCACTAGAAATAGTCCAACGAGTGATGCAACCACTAAAATTGTGACAATTGTTCACTACTGCCTTTAAGTAATTTCTAAGCACGGTTTCCAAATTTCATTTCATCAGCTACCTGCACAGTGTCAAGACACTACAGACAGGACTTAAAATGCAAGAAGTGTTTTCACAGGCATTAGAATGATGATTAGATTGTTCTTTAGATCCAGCATCTACATTCTCAACATGAAAATTTCCTTTTCACCTCTCTACACATGTGAAATTAACATTAAAAATAGGCACCAACTTTATGACAAAGGTCTTGCTGAAATTTTATGACTTCCAATTTTGTGAAGGCTGCATGATGCCTACTTTTACTTAAGGTAAAACTAAATAAAACTCCAACAAGCTGGCAACCCATTTATGATTAATTCTGCAGTAAACACTTATTTACTACAGGCTGAAATGTTGAAAGGCCATTAAAAAGGCCACTAAAAAAAAGTTCCCACTTGAAATAGGCTTTAAAGAAAAAAACCCAACTGCCTCAGCAGGCAAGTATTTGTTCACTATCCTGTGAATGTCAGCCCTTGAGAGGATTATTATTCTACTACACACTGAGTCCTTGCCCAGTCATTGTCTACGAGCACTTCACATCACAAAGCAACATCTAGAATGAAACCGTTTCACAATGGGCAAAAAAAAACTTGGTCCAGGCAGCACACAGCAACGTTAAAGGGCCAAAGAAATTTCTGCTTCTCACCAACAACACCCTAGGGCGCCACTGCAGAGAAAGCCAGAGGGGAAAAAAATATCCCACAAGAAAGCAAGCCACCATCCTCTGCAAAAAGGTTGGCTGGTTGTTTTTCAGAATCCACCAGTGCAGTCTCCACAATACCCACTGTCTTGGAAATTAGGCCAGACCCAGTGTGTAAACCCAGAACCCAAGCATGAAGATTCATCCCTAGGGGAAAACCAGAACATCTTCCTAACAGCAAGTCGATTAACGCTTTGGAGCTGCTTTTTGAAGCCACTTCCACTTAGATACATAACAGATGAAAACACCCTATCAAGGTAACACCCTGCCCTGCACCATCTGCCCCTGGTGGCCACAACTGGAGCAGATCAATCACCCTTACTTCTTCCTTCCTGCAGCTATCCCAGAAAACACTAAAGCCAAGTATCTCTTTCCAGATCTCTCAGGAGTCCTTCAGTGACAACAGGTTTGTATTACGCTTCTGTTTGGTGACAAATTCTTGAACCCTGTGTAGCTCCCCTTCTCTCCACACCCTCAGCATGCTTTTTCCAGCACCTGCAGCAGGGTAAGCAGACCTTTCCAGCACATGACAAAGTCTTTGACAAAATGTCACCTCAAGAACAGAGACTCTACACAACGTTATTAAATACAGACCGTGAAGCTATTAAAATAACACAGCAATTACCTGAATGTAGTATTACTGCACACATAATTATACTGACAATTAAATTTTCATTTGATCAAAACAGAAGTACATGCACTTGAATGTCTCTCAACATGATTCATTTTTCCATAATGGGGCAACTGTGAGGGTTTTAAATATAAAGAAGCTTCTAATAAGAAATCATAGCTCCTTTTTAATCATTTAAACCCAGATTAACATTGCTTGCTACACAGTACTGGCAAAACTCCTAAAAACAACCAATAAGGTAGCATTTTTCCTTCAGTAGTGAAAAAGAAGTAGTACTGACACAGATTCAAATGAGAAGCATTTTAAGCAGGCTTACCTCAGATTCATCTGTTGATTCCTCAGTAGACCTGGTTTCCTGTAAATGACACAAAGAACAAAGGGAAAATAAACTAAGTACATGTATAACTGAGCAGTATTTCCCTTTAAAAAGTCCTTTTTAAGCCTTTATTAAGAAACAAATGACAAAGCAGAACCAACTCAAAGTTTCAGAGTTTCTATCCTTTCCATTCAGACCCAGTCTGTCCTTACACTTGCAATCTAGTGCCACACTGACACTCAGTGGCACCAGTTGACTGTGATACTATTGTCATTTACCCTAAAGACAGAGTGATTGTATCAGCTGACATTCCATGCCTTTGAAAGCTTCCCTCCTTCCAGAAGCAATAGCAAATTTTGCAAAGCAACTCCCCACACCTTGACTTGCAAGGCAGAATAGCATTTGCAAGCTATCCATAAACTAGCTTTGGTATTCAGCTATTCAGCTGACAATCAACTTATTTTAAACTGCAGTAATTTCAAACCATTTTCCATGGAAACTCAGCATTTCATTGAATCACAGAATGGTTTGTGCTGAAGTGACCTTAAAGCTTATCCAGTTCCAACCCCCTGCCATGGGCAGGGACACCTTCCACTAGAGCAGGTTGCTCCAAGCCCTGTCTAACCTGGCCTTTGAACACTGCCAGGGATGGGGCAGCCACAGCTTCTCTGGGCACCCTGTGCCAGCGCCTCACCACCCTCACAGGG
>WYDI02027588.1:0-13578 GCA_009867235.2 Psittacus erithacus | reverse complement strand
CCCAAGCTCCCCCCCCTCTTTTTAGTCCTGTTTTCATTTCCTTGGGGAGTTGTACCTCCTCAAGCTTTTGTTTCCAAACTACAAAAGACATTACCTGCTGCAGATAGCTTACAATGTATCTACTATTCAAATACCTAAATCTACAGTCCTTCCCAAACAAACATGTCCTCACACCTGTGGATATGTACTATGCCCACAGAGTTCAGTACAACTCCTTTCAAACTATTTGGGCCAATTTTCCATCATTAAAAGTTTGGAGAAAAAAGGGATAAGAAAATAATGACGAAAAAAAATGTTGGGCATCAATAAATGTGAATGTAACAAAAGCCCTTTAACAGCTAGTAGGCCAAGATGTCTCCCATAAATGGCCATTTTCTTTGTACACAGAAATGCATCTTCTATAATAATCTATATTATTAAAGAGAAGTTCTGCTGACGTAGGTTATAAACATTTATAAATGACAATAAGCCTGTTTAAAGACAATAGAGTCAAAGTTCTTATGTGAGGTTTAACACATTCCTGGATAGAATGGAGTGAAAAAATAGTGCTAATGATAAGTAGGTCTTTCTTCCCACTGGCCAAACTGTGACTGAATCTCTTTATTTTGCATTGTTCTTTACTACTATTTCCAGCAAAACTGTGCAGTTGATATTTGGATACCTTCAGAAATGTGCTTCTGATAGCTGCAAGCAGATAGCAATAGAACTTATGTTATTGTCATTTGTTTTGGCAGTATATCTAGGTATCATAAAACAGGATGACAGCCTTTTTACAGAAAAGTACACTTGTGTTTGCATTTGATAGACTCTATTAAGAAGGCTGAAAGCTGTTTTAATCCATCTAGAATTCTTGGAGATAATGTCCACTTAATACAAGACCCACCAGATTTTGTTTCGGGAGACAAACATTAGAAAGTGTTTCCAAAGTTGTTTTTAATATATGTTGTCATTAACATTGGTACTGTGCAGATTGAAGTCAGCCTATTAATGTTAGGCGCACTGATCTGCGTAGTGTAAGAAGCAGTAATGTGCAGAAAAAGAGCTATTATGCTCATCCTCAAGGGGATGTTACAGATTTATGCCAATTATACCAGGTAAGAATCTCTCCCATGATGTAGTGGTGGTGTGGAGATATGAAAACATTGCCTCTGGGCACAAAAGGCAGTATAGATGTAGAAGTAATTTCCCTTTAACTCCAGCTGCAAGATGACATTTTTTTCTGAAAGACTTTCAATAAAGCAGAAAACCCAAGAATGCATCTTGTGTACTAATTTCAGATTGGACCAGATCAGTCCTTTTTCCTTTGAAAACCAAGCTGGTACCATCGTTCCTCTCCTTTCCACACCACTTCCTATCCTTTCCAGAATAAAAATAGAACTACATGCAGCTCCAAACAAGTGGTCTAGCTTTGATTTAGCCATTCTTATCAATCAGTTTTACTGCATCTTTAGTGTGTGGCTATCAGCCCTGTGGAATGGCTCTTGACTGATAAAGCTGATAATCAAGTATGAGGCTGTCCAGCTCAGAAAGGTTTTAAAATGGGTGAACCCATGCATTTACACTGAAAGTCTCTCGATCCTGCCCTGGCAACAAAAATTGGCTTTTCAAACTCATCCTACAGAACCTGAGTGTTCAGGATGACTCTAAATAGCATGTATGTTGTGTTTGTTTTCTCTGGGGTGAGATTTGAGAGAGACATCAGTGTGAATTCACCTCTATGACTTTGCCTTGCTCTGATTAGAACGTGAAATCTTATTAAGTTGCAGCAACTGTGCAGTGTAGGTATACTGTTGCGTTGCTATTGAGCAAGAAATGGAACATAACTCACAAAATGATGATGATATTTGTCACAAAATATAAGCATTATCCATTTTGTAATTTTTTGAAAGTTGCAAAGTCCTTACATGCTGATTCAAGCATAATTTTTTCCCCACCTGAAAACCACAGAAAATGCTACAGAAGTGAATCAGCTTACTGAAGAGGAGGCATCCATGATCTTGACACCATTCTCAAAATGATGAAGATGTTTAAATTGTATTAACTGCTTTTATTTTTTTATTCTCAAGGTTAACTTTCTCACTGAAGACCTATACATTTTCAAATGCTTGATTAGAAATATTTCCTCAGATTAAAAAGATAATCTCCTATATTTGATCTGATTTATTTTTTTATGAAGCCTTTTTGCCAGTAATTTTAAAGCAATACTGAAACAGAAAATTGAAAAGATATAAACAATATCTAATATTTCTGATGGGAACTCTCAAAAGCAAGCCTGCATTGTCTGCATTTTGCTGCATGTTCCAGATAAATCATAGGGTCAACTAGGTTGGAAAGGACCTTTAAGCTAATCAAGTTCAACCATTACCCCAGGACAGCCAGGACCACCACTAAACCATATCACTGAGGGCCACATCTACGTGTTTTTTGAACACTTCCAGGGATGGTGATTCCACCACTTTTCCTGGGAAGCCTGTTCTGATATCCGATAATCCATAGAAACCATCACTTTTACTCAGGTTTTTTTTTTTCTCCTCAATGGGCAAAGGTCTGCATTATTTGGGGAGCTGGGCTAAACAATAAAAATTGGACAGAAAGATTTTTTATTTCAATCTGTATTCAGATAACTTTCTGCCTTTATGCTGTAAGAAAAGGGAAACCTTTCTACCTGTTTCAGTAGTTTGTGAATGAGACTTTGATACTTTTGGGTAAACTAGCATTACATCATGGAGTTATTGTGGGAGACATGAGAAGGAAGATCAAGATGAAATAACATTGCTATGAGATTTAAATAAAGCCCAGAAGGAAAATGCTTGGTAATGTTCTCCATTATCTAGCATATTTTGCAATTGATGATCTTGTTCAAAGTAAGCATAAAAAGGTTGGCCTTTCAATATTTTGGTCCTGTTACAAGGATGTAAAATGCTGCTTTCCAAAGCTCAGACAACTCACAATGCAAGCATGTAAATAAAATACTCAGGAAGAAAATACTTGTTCACCTAGTTGTGAATTTCCACTCTGGAAAAAATTGACCTGAAATGAAATAGTAAAATACAGTGGATGGGTGTTTTTTAAGCATATAGTTTTAGTGCATCTCATGCATAGTTAACTTCCATTCTTCTTTAATGTTTCATTCAAAGAACACAAAGGGTAGTGCTGGGATAATTCTCCAGCCACACATCACCTGCTGTCAAGTTTATAACATTAATTTCTGGAATCTGTAAGTCTCCAAAAGTCACACTGGTAAAATACAGCTTCCTCTTTATCTGTAGGCTCTGTTGTAGTGTATTGCACTATGTATATATAGGTTTACATGTTAAAGGCTGAAGTCCATACAAAGCTTTGCTTATGTAGGCGAACTGTTGAAAAGCCTGAGAGGGAGTTACAAGCTCTTTAACATCCTAGGGAGGGAGGTGAGTTCATGGTAGAAGAATCCAAACGGGTTTTAAAGCAGAACAAAGTGGGATTTTTCAGATTTGGGGTAGGTAGAGGGGGATATTTAAGGAAAAAGCCTGTGCAGCTTTTCAGGCTATTCAGGTAGCTCAAAATGTCACACTAAACAAAGATAAATCCATCTCTACAGCCTAGCTGGGGAACTGGACACTTCATCCCCCTGCCACCAGGAGCAGTGCAGAGAAACTGCTTTATACCTCTCCCTTGGGAAAACTACATATAAACATCCTGTGACCAAAAAGGTCCTTTCTAGGGGGGTATGCTCCTCCCTCCTGTGCTACTGCAGCCACTATTGCCAGCAGCCCTGACTTTGGACCAGGCTGCATTCAACAAGTCCATGAGCCAAACTTACCACTGTCTCCTCCTGAAAGAGGAAACAAGCTGGCACAGCCAACACACAGCAGAAAAACTCTGTTGAAAGTAAAGTTAACTGTTTGTAAAGAAAAAACAAAACAAAATAAACAACCTTAAAAGAGAAAGGAAATATGAGGCATTCATAACAGACCCTCGGTCAGATGTCCAGCAAATTTAAAGTGGGTTGGTCCCTCTAACTTCTGCATTGATTTTTACAAAATTTCTATCTGGCCCATTGACTAATGGCTGGCTGTCACAGCATATAAACATTCTAAAGTGACTGGAATGAAAAAAAGAGTGAAAACTGCTACTTTAATTGCTTTTGCTCATACCTTTAAGTACAAATAATTCCCTCAGGGGTTACAGCTAAATTTTTTAAAATAGTAAACTATTCAACACCCTTGTTATTCTCTGCATGAAAAGTGATTTTAGTCTACTATGAATGTGCCGTTTTATAATTCACTATTTCATAATCCTTAATAGGAAGAGAATGGAAAGGAAATTAACTCTTGTCAGTCATGTTGTGTTCTTCTAAAAGATTAGCTCTTCCAGTACCTTGCATATTCTTTTTCACCTATTATCTTTCTTTAAAAAAAAAAAAAAAGTTGTGTCCATGAATGCAAAGGACAAACACACTAAACTGAATGAGGCACAATTCATAGAGATGCTTAACATGGGGAATTAGATCTTCTGCTGAACTATACCCATGGCTTGTTGTCCTCATTCCTCTCCAGAGATCGGCATATTTTTACTGTGAGGTCTTGATCTGTATAAGCTAGGACTTTGCTTTAACATGTGCAGGTTTAATGTGCTGATAATCAGAATATTTTCTGGGAGAGGAAGCAAAAAGTCTGTGTGGAAGATTAGATCTAATCGCCTGATTTTGCTCAAAGCTGTGATTGAAAAGCTGTCTTGATAGTGAGAAATGTTTCTCCATTTTCATGGGCTCGTCTCCTTTTTATTTTCATTTTTGTCTCTTAGGATTCTCAGGAGGCTAATTTATTTGATATAAAATACCTGGTAGACACTGAAATTGAGGGGACACACAGCAAGAAGGAGTGACTGCAGCTGATCAACACAAGGAACAGAACTTCATAACTCACAAAGAGTTATAAATCAGGTATGTTTATTGATGCGCCGGGTGTGAGGGGGATCGCTCCTCCTAACTCGCACGCCAAGAGCTTGACAAGCTAGGTATTTGTTACACACAAACATACGTATTCATCAGATTTCACAAGCATAGGAGGAATTATTACAATTAATCCCAAGAACTCATTAATACCATTCCCCCCCCCTCTGCGCCTGCTCACTGCCATCTGGTAGTCTTGGGCCGGGGTCTTCTGGATGAAGTAAGAGGTCTTCCTCGCTATGCACTTTTCACCCTTAGCACGGTTTCCCCAGCTGGCAACCTCAGGTCTTTTAGAGACTAGTTGAAACAGGTTCCTGTCAGACATTTATCTTCTTGAGGGAAAAGGGTCCCTGATTTTAAACAATGTGTTTCGGTTACCTGTTCTATTCTATTCTGGGTTGTAGTTTAACTACAAGACTACCAAGAACAAGAACATATCTGTTCCCTATATTAAGTTAAGACAATCAATACATAGTTTGAAGAAAACTCTTAACCCTTTCCTTAGTCAGTTACTATTCCTTGCATCGTCAACAGTGTATTACCTCATCATGGCTAACAGGATTTGGAGCCTTTTCCATAAGCATTATAAAAATCAGTTATGGCTTGGGAATTAGGAGGGTTACTTAAAAATTCAGGGTCAAGCACCTCCTCTGCAGTAGGCTGCTGGCATCATCTTAGGCCTAAATTACTAAATGCAGACCTAAAAACTCTGAAAACTCAACAGGAAATTTTGCTTAGATTACGCTTCACAAATGAAAAGCGAAATAGTGGTTTAATGACTCCTGCATAGGGATGTTGTAATTAAGAGAATAACATTACCTTCTAAAGAGTGATACAGCCTACATTTTCTGTCCTTGTCTGGCAGCTCTACACTCTGCACACTTTCCTTGTTGACTGCATGACCTATTTTTTTTTTCCCTTTTGCTCAAATTTCCATGCAAATCTTCTAGCCAATTTTCCACTATGTTTCATTCTCCTGAGGTCCCCAGTTCTGTAACTCGGAAAAAGAATCCTGCTTTGCTGCAGTAATTCCACTGACAGCAACTGAAATGCACGTGCATGAAAACCAGCACTGATCTGTCTCTTTGCAGGCAGTGGCTTAGAACTAAGCTGTTGCTCCCTGCCACTGTGATGTTTCAGTGATGGCCCATCACGTTTCCATTTTCCTATGCATCTTTACTCTCCTCTTAACATCTGCCCAAAATTTAAAAAGAGCAAACTGTTAAAGCAGACAGGGATGCTGTAGAGCTGATAAAGATGGCGTTCTCTGATAATTATCACCTTTGTGAAATGCTGGCTCCTTTTGTTTTCCAAGAGGTCTGAAGTTTAGTGAGATCCATCTGGGAAATGAACTTCCAGAGATAGAATATGTTTGAAAGGAACCTGGCAAGGACAGTTGTGAAATGCTATCACATAAGAAAAAAAGAAATCAAAATGAAGCATGAAAAAGAAGGCAAAACACTGCAACAGTCCAGCAAATGAAATTGGCCTGGCACACCAACTAATGTTTCTGTAACAGGACTAAAAGCTGAAACTGTGTGCTGGCCGACAACACACACAACAATTTAATTCTAAATCTTTGTTTTCATTCATTCTGTTTTTCTGAAACTTTTACTTTAAAAGAGAATTTTCCATGGTATCTGTGTGCTAGAAGGGTTTAAAAGCATTATGAAGAAGCTTTCAAGAGTTTTTGAACTATGTGATCTTTTGGTAAGAGTACTCATTCAAGAAAAGACAAGAAATGGGGTGTTATTTTAAAAGAAAATAACAGATAACTCAAGCAGGAAGGCCTCCAGTAAACCTGGGAGAGATGGGGGGGACTCACCAGCCGAGAGGGAAGGGATAGACCTGGGGGACCGAATTATCATTTATTTCACCAAGTTTCCAGCTTTTCCACAAGATGCCTTAGGAGAACCACATTTTTCCCTCTGTGTAAAGAAGGCTGCTCAAACACAGCTCATCCAGATACTCAGTGGTGATACATGCATCACCCTTTGTTAGGTTCCTCTTAGAACTGGCCTGCATCACAAGACATCTTCCAACATAAAATCATAAGTCTTCTTAGAGGAAGCTTGAGCCATGCCTTCATGTCCTACAGCAGAAGGAGGAATCCAGCAGCCCACATACTACTTCTCAGCAAGACAAAGAGCTTAGAAGTCCGACCAAGCAATTTCAGAGCAACAAGAGCCCCTTCTCCACTTCCCAAGGGAATAGTGAGAATAATCAAGAGATGAAGCCAATCTAGGCTTTCTGTATGTGTGTTTTATAGAAAGCTTCAATCTTCACTTGACAGTGATTCTGTGAAACATCAAATGCATTTGCTTAACTTGGAGAAAACTAGTAATGGAGTTTTCATCTGGTCTGTATTTAAAGGCTAGTTTAAAACTTGTGGAGGTACTTTCATCTCACCATTTATTCATATATGAATAGTGAGTTTTAATAATTCATTTTGAGCTTCTTCTGAAAGGTATTTCTTCAGTTCACATTCTGTCCTGTTAATTATCTTCTCAGTCTGCACATCACAAAACTCGAGTTGATGGTAATTCTCTTTTTTGATCCATGTGAATGTAATGAGTGCTCTAGCAGAAAAGTTTTTAGATGTGGACACATTGCTAGCCCAGGAGAGTCTGCATTTTGCAGATAGTATTTTAAGTTATGATAGTTCCTGGTTCAAAGCTAAAGTGCTGGAGGAAAATGCACTTATTAAAATGCTAACTGCCTCCTCTGAAGTAATGATAACATCATCAAATTTCAGAACCATTGGGGCAGCTAAAGCTAGAGAATTGATTGACTATCTTGCAAAGTGGCTCTAATTCAACTAATTAGATGTTGAATGGGTGTTAAAGTTCAGCCTGAGTGATTCATTGCTTTTTCAGCAGCTGTACCTTTCTCAGTTAAAGTTTCTGAGAGTTAAAATACACTGTAGTCATAGATAGAAACATGAAATAGCTTTGAGTTTGAATACTGATTTGTAAAATACTACAAATGGCTTTTCACAATGAATATAAAGCCTGATCATGCCTGTTCCACAAAAAAAATCCCATGAAATAGGCAAATTTATTCAAATGATTTCCCTGAGATCTCTTTGGAGGAAATCTTTTCTCAGGCAGGTCCTTCCTATGGTCGCTTGTCCCTGCGCCGTGCCACTGGTTTCCTAGTGCAGACGTTGAAGCGCTATGGAAAAAAAAACCCAACAGGCTCAGGGTACTCATCTGTCTAGAAATGAACCAATTTTCTTTTGCAAGGTTATTTCTCAATGGGGTCTGTTCCCAGTTCAGATAATTGGGTGGCTGCTGGCACTGTGGACGGAGCTGTTGGGGCTCCCCAAGCTCTTGCAGCTGGCACAGGCAGGCTTGTCACAGACTGCTGCCGCTCCAGGCACCTAATGAGGCAGAACGCTGTCAACCCTCCTTTTTTAATGGTTGTTGAATTACACGTGGTACCAGAAGTAAAATGAGCAATGAAAATAGCTTGAGAAAAAAATAGATCAACCAAAACACTCAGCAGAGCTTGAACTGTAGAAATGTGGCTTAATCAGAGCTCTGTATTCTGCCTATGAGGAGTGGCCGATGTGGAATATTAAAAACTGAGAGGTGTCCTTATTCCTGACAAAGGCTAGCTCTAAGGACATAACAGTCTTCAATTAACTCTGGAAGAACAGTTGAACTATGAACCTGTAGCACCTCAATTTGAGAAACACAACAATGACTGCAAAGTGCATGTGTACTTACAAAATGTTATTAGGCAAAGTGCAAAATAAAAGAAATCTTGGAAGAGTTTAATTCTGCTGTCACAAATAAAGCTGAAGTCTCACTGTTATGAGGAAGAGCAGCAATGAACTCTCAAAATAAAAGAATGCTCCTAATATCTGAGGAGCAAAAAGCCATGGATATAGCAGTAGGAGCACTGGAGTTTAGGCAGTGGCATTTACTGAGCAAAGGAATGCCTCTATCCATACACCAAGGAAAGATAGACAGTGTCCTAACCCCACAGGTGTGACATGGAACCCAAAACACCCCAGAGGGAAACCTGAGAAAGGAAGGGACACAGAGGTCAGTGCTGGAGCCTGCAGAAGGCACAGGGGATCGGTGCTTGCCAGTACACTGGGAACACTTGGGAAAAGACATGTAAATAAAGATGGAGGGCATTATTTAATGCATGAACGCTCACCAGCAGTGTGTGCAGAGCAGGTGTTGAAGGACAGCAGTAAAGAGCTCTTAGCTCACAGGAATTCATCCCCAGAGAAGCGGCTGGCCTGATTGTTGGCTTGAAAAGTGGAGCGCTAACTATTTTAGGATGGACAAAGGTGCATTAACCAAGCAGCTCCTGGGACTAGTGAAAGTCACACTAAGGAAAAACAGACACGCTTGAAGGTAAAAGGGTAAAGCTAAAAGTGACAGTGGGGAGGTTGTTCCCCATCAGTGGGTGTTTGAACTGTAAATGCATGAGTAAAGAGTATTGAAAAATTTACAATGAGATCAAGCTTAAAACTATCATCCCCTAGTCTACTATAAGACCATCTAACTGTAAAAACAGGGGGCCAAACCAAGTTTTCGAGGATAAAGCAAATTCAACAGGGGCCAAAGTAGAGCTAAGAGTGCAGATACCCAAGTAGCCTCTGTGGGATGTATTAGAGATGTTAGTGGAGGGGTATTAGTTTCCACAAGTTAAGGATGTGATCCTAATTATTGCCTGGACCTTTGGTGAGGACTGAAAGAAGGTGAAGTGAAACAAATTAAGGATGACAATGAGGGGAAACAGAGAGTAAATACTGCTTGGAGCAATCATGCATGTATTTTTTTTCTCAAAAGATAAAGTATCAGAACACCACGGAGGGAGTGTTTTAAGGCATTAATTTAATGCCACACAGAGTGCTCTAAAGCATACAGTATTTTGTATTTTTACTCTGATAAGCCACCGAAAGTATTTAATATTTCTCTTTTGGCTTACCAGTTGTAAGTAACTTGTCAAGTAACATGAGGGTCAACAACTCGCACAGTGTCAGAAAGCTTTTTATGTTAATTATCTAAAATCCACTGCCTTGTCTACACAGTCTATTTGCTTTCTCAAATATCCAGTCATATGTTTAGCCACCCTTGATTCTTTTTTTAAGCTTGTATTAAGACCAAAAGCCATTTTTTCTTGATCCACCTAGTTTGTTAATATAAGTGATGAGGAAAAAAAATAACAGAAGCATCAATGCAATATATTCTTTTCAAAATCTGGCTGCTAAACTTTTGGTTTCTGCCTCTTACCTATTTGGATCATTGGCTCTGGATGATTTGGATTTGTGACCCTCTCCTCCATGAATACATTTAAAAATATAAATAAAAAGCCACTGGGTAAAATTGATACTGATGAATTATGGGAAAAAAATAAGATTGATTTTAATTGTATTCCAGTAAATAAAAAAATGAAGATATTCCTATACAAATATTTATACTGTTGATAATTATACTCAGTTCATTTAATCAAAACTTTCATTCAAATATTTTCAATTTGTAAGATTAAAAAGAATTAGTTATGCTAAGCAGGCGAGCAACACATATGCATATGCACAGAGATACAGACAGATCAACACAGGCAGAGAGAGACACAGAGCATTTATATGAACATAGATAACACCAATGGCCTTATTTTCCTTCCCCTTTGGCAGTTCAGGATGAAGCTCTGTTAGTGGGAATATGTATGAAGACAGGCTGAGAAAGTTGGGGCTGGTCAGCCTGAAGAAGAGAAGGCTGCGTGGAGACCTCATAGCAGCCTTCCAGTATCTGAAGGGGGGCTATATGAATGCTGGGGAGGGACTCTTCATTAGGAACTGTAGTGATAGGACAAGGGGTAATGGGTTAAAACTTACATGGGGGAAATTTAGTTTGGGTATAAGGAAGAAGTTCCTTCCTGTGAGGGTGGTGAGGCACTGGAATGGGTTACCCAGGGAAGTTGTGAATGCTCCATCCCTGGCGGTGGTCAAGGTCAGGTTGGACAAAGCCTTGAGTGACATGGTTTAGTGGGAGGTCATATCATTTTGTTGCCTTATAAGAAATGTGAGGAGGCATAAAATTCAATATTTGGGATAGGATCTGATGCTATATTAAAGAAAACTGGATAATAGCTGGGGTAAGCCTATAGATTATAATGAAGTGGAGGAAAAATAATAACACGTTAAAGGCTATACTTTAAAAAATGAGAGGTGCTTTCCCTTGTCAAGAGATATCAGTTATTTACTGTAGACTCAAAGCTGATCATTTTATCTTCACATATTTGATGTCTTCATTACTACAATTACACAAAATTCTCAATGTTACCAGAAATAAATAATTATGTGGTGATCTCAGGAAGGAATGAATTCCACTGTGGTTTAAGACTTTTGCCTGTATCACCACCTGTATTTCTAATCGAGGCCTCTTGTCACGCACCTATTTCAGTTTTGTGCCATGATAGATTAAGAAATCTGATGAAAACTGTCCAACCCAGAACTGCAGTTGAAAACAGCAGCAGTGCTTGGGAGCACTGGTTCATTGATGTTCAGATGTCAGGTCTCAAGCTCCTTAAAAAACAAAGTGGGCTTGCAAATATCACTTTTAAAATAATATCTTTAGGGTTCTTTCACTTAACAGCCACTAAAACTGGGATAGCCAAGGTTTTCTGTACAGCCATGAAGGCTGGGTGAGCTGTCGCTCTCGCTGAACATCCTTTTCTCTCTCTGCCTCCTGCATAGCTTAACTGGTTTTCTTAGCTTTGTTAGTGGATGGGGAATCTGAGCTGAATAGCAGCCACTATAGAAACAAGCCTGAGTGAGCATGGCTAGCATGACGTTGCTACAGCTGATAACATGCAACGCAACTTTTCTGAGAAGCATGAAAACAAAAGGTTATTGTGCAGTCAACAAGCTCAAGTGAAACTCAGAAATAAGCATGGGGTTTTTTTGGTCAAGTGTTCTAGTTCCATGCTAGTTTGAAAAAGCAAGGTATATTTGTTGCTCATTACAGTGCAAATTCTGAGATACATGATACCAAGACAAGAAAATAGGGCTTTAAATCTATATGTTAACTATGGGCATAAACTCCCCCCTCCCCCCCCCGAATGGACCAGAAATTACTTATTCAGCCATAAGATTAAACTGTATATCTAAAATTATTTATGCATTTTAATTATTTCAGGAAAAATTGTAGGTAGAAATTTTATAGCTATTAGAATCTGGAAAATTGGATAATACATTAAAGAACAGGATATGCTGCTGCATACCTGTAGGAATAGGGAAGATTATATTATAGATGAACATAGTGTTTAGTAGTGATACGAGCTGGTTCTCACATTATCACAGAAAGGAATGTCACTACTAAAGACCTTTCCACAAAAAAACCCTCATGATTATTTATTTAGAAATAAAGAGACAACTCTATTTTTGGCACTACTCTTTTGGAATTCTTTCTCATACCTAATCTTAAAACTTTCTGGCAACATAGTGCAAGCATTTTGTTTCATATCCTATCATATTGGAATATGTATTTGTAAATAAACTCCTCTGATGGCCCTACACACAAATTGCTACAAGCTTTGTTTAGCTAGAGATTCTTTCATCAAGACTGAAAACAGTACTTGCCTGATTTGAACTTTCAGATCATCTTGGAAAAGGAAATATGATATACTTACATCTTAAAAATGCAATCTATAAATGCAAACAAGTTACATAAAGGCATTGATGAAACTGCAAAATCTGTTGTGCGGGCGATATTCCTGTATCTATGTTAATGAGATATAAACACTTTGTAAATCTCTGTTATTTGAATTTGTGTGTTGACATGATTGCAAAATCACTTCAGATTTGTTTATCACCCCTGATACAGGTATTTATGTTCATTAAAGATTTCTTTGCATTGCAGCTGATTACGTAGAGCAAAAAACAGAAATGCAAAAACATAGCAGGATGGCGAAGCAGTGTTAATACAAAGGTGCTGAAAATATAGATGATTAGTTTTTTTATTTTGGGCATTGAAGTGAATTCTGTGAATTTCTTTGTGTTCTTAGTTATGTGCAATGTTCTTTGTGTTTTGTCAAGAGAAAGTATTCCTCACCATTACTAATCCTGAGAAATCCTGGGTTTAATAAAGGAAAAACTGAAAACTGGTCTTTCAGATGGAGAAATGACTTGATGTATCAAAACCCAGATGAGTAGCAGAATTATTGATTGGCAGAAAGTTTAACAAAAATAAATACTTTGCAATTGACTGTTTGGTACCAGTTTCATTTAACAAGTCTGGCTTTTTAGCTCAAAGGTACTTTCACTCTTCATTAAGTGGAACAGGAGGATGAGTTTGTCAAAGATGGTGTCCTGGGTTCAGCAGTAGCTGTGATTTTTCTCCTTCTTAGTAGCTGGTGCAGTGCTGCGGTTTTGACTTTTGGTCTGGGAACAGTGGTGATAACACCGATGTTTGTAGCTACTGCTCAGTAATGTTTACTCTGACCAAGGACTTTCTGAGCCTCAATCTCTGCCAGGGAGGAGGGGAAGCTGGGAGGAAACAAAGACAGGACACCTGACCCAAACTGACCAAAGAGGTATTCCATACTACAGCACGTCATGCCCAGGATGTAAGGGGCAGTTACCCGGAAGGGCTGGAGATTCTGCTGGGGTGGGGCTGGGTATC
>WYDI02027587.1:0-124725 GCA_009867235.2 Psittacus erithacus | reverse complement strand
AATAATCAGTATTTAAAAATCCAAACATTTCAGTCAATAAGTGAGGAAAGGTTATACATACAGGGGTATTTCCCTAATCTTCTTATAAATCTGCTCAGTGAATTTGTACTTCAGAGAAGTAGCATTTTTTAAAATTGGGCTCATGCAGTGTGCCAGGAAATTCTGAGCATGATTTTGTGTCAATTATTATTTTCATATTTTCTGTAATTTAAATGTTAAAAGTGCCTGTTCCCTTCATAGATCCAATATTAAGATATTGAGGGTAGAATTTGCAAAAGCTCTAAATATTCATTTTCTATGACCCTATTAAAGCCAATAATAAACCTCTGGTTTATGCAAGAAGCAACATTAAAACACTACCAAGTAGTTCTGAAAATCCTAATTGCCAATTGGCTTACATTTGCCTGACAAAAACCTGTGGGTGCACAATTGTACATCTAAGTAAAACAGACTAGATTGAAACCATTATAAACCATGTTACGCATTGGAGAAATATGCAGTATACGAGCTGCTATCCACTGACCTTTGAAATAAAAATATAAACTTTTAAATCAAAACCATAACATGTACTTTTTAATTATATCCTTTCCCCTCATTAGTGCTGAGATACAATATGCAGCCTTATGTAAGAAAATATTCTACTGTGGGAAGCAAAAAGATTATTAGTATTAACTAATAATCAAGCTGCCAGGCTATTATTGAAGAACACAGTTTGCTGATCACTTGAACTATAATCTGAGCAAGTATTTCAGCTTTTAGTGTCCCAGTAAGAGCCCTGTTTGGTGGGGTTTTTTTTTGTAACAGACAAGCTCCCCATGTACTCCTTACAGTTCTGCCAAGCAGCAAGGAATAACATAGATGAAGCTTCTGCCTCACTACACCAAAGCCACTGGAGCAACTATACTCTAAATGGATTTACTGACAACCAAGAAATAATGTTAAACTCTATAAAAAGGGAATCCGGAGTTATTTCAGTTTTCTGTTTTTGTTTTTGAGGTATCTTTACTGTGACAATTTGAATAGGAAAGTGGCAAACAGACAGCAGGTAAAACACCTCTTAAGCAGGTCTGTTCCCCTCCAATGGACTCACACAACACCCAACTGTGTTGCGTATTATGACTAGATGAAGTCAGAGTCAGACTAAGTCTGAGCTAACAAGTCAGAGTTTGTGTGTACAGTCTCCCATTTTGAGAAAGAAACATTTGAGAATGAATACAACTTTTGAATGTCATTCTTTACACATCCTTTCCTCAGCAGACAGGGAAAGGAACCATATGGACAGGGCACATTCCCAGCCAGCACTGCAGCACCCCCTGTTTGCCTAAACAGTCATATATGCAACCCAATTTGCTCACTCACAAATGTGCAAACGCTCAGCTAGTGGGGACAAAACCTGCCCCAGCAGAAGACAGAATCTTTCCCTCTCCCCCACTGTGCATAAGGAGAGCAGATGTCTCCTGCATAGTCATTTTTTGGGCAACAGCAGGCGGAGCAGAGCTGCGGTGCTGGCCCTTGCTCAGGGGAGGCAGCTGGTGGAGGAACAAGGACATATCAACAACAGAAAGGTTGGCAAAGCTTTGGAGTTATAGAGAAAGCCTCAGCTTTCTCAGCCTTAGCAGCAGGGCCCCAACAACTCTTTCAGCTTCAGTGTCTTAAAAGCTACAATATGACCCTAAATTACAGGCAGAGTTCTGGTGAGCTCCTCTGGCTACTCAGAGCAGCAGGAGAGGAATACACACAAAACAACAAAAACTCCACAGTTTCTGTCCTGGACCTCCAAGCATGTATTTAACTATTATTTACCATTTAATCATGTCATTACTGTCTAATTTACTTTGAGAATGTGTTTTCCTCTCATTAAAACTGTTGCAATGATTGCTGCCAAAAGTCTACCCACCAGTGTTCTACACTCCTTCCCTGTGGTTCCTTTGTGACTACTTGATTAATTTTCATTGATATTCTTCCAACAATAGCATCTAAAATTAACTGGGTCAGTTTTTACATAACTTCCTGAGTCACCAGGCTACATGTCCTAAATAAATAGGTCCATACAGGAGTCAAATGGTAATTTATCCTTCCAGCGCTGGCAAGAGCTAGAACATTTTGAAAAGCTTGTGTTCTGTGATAAGAGAGCACGTTTTCTTCACAAGTCTTAATTCAGGGCCTTTTATTCAACCAAAACTTCATCTGGATTAAGTCAGTTGGCAGGATGTGGCCCTGAGTGAGGGGGAAAGGAAATTTTAATGCCAAATACATTCTTATAAAAAAAATTTCCTAATGGCTGAAATTATGAATGTTAGTGTTGAGATACCTGAATTTAAACTGTGGAGATCTGGTCTCCAGGCATTAGCTGCTGATTTCTTGCTCTTAATACTGGAGAAGGAAGCTCAGTAACACTTCAAATTACATGCTTCAAGCAGGCATTTAATTTAGATTAAATTAGACAGTAATTGTATGTTAAATAAATACCAATGGTCTCAGGAACACATTTTTTATGGATTAATAATTTATGTAATAGATGTTTTTATTGCATGCCTGTTAGTTCTACAGTAATGTGTTTTTCATAATTAGCTGCTCTTTAGCTGCTACACTGAATATAACTTATTAAATCTCTATTAAGTACATATTCAAGGATACATAGGCTACCTCTTTGAAAGCCAAATAACGCAAACCTGTCTCACTACAGGAAAAGGTCACCTTGAAAATGCTCAGCAGGATGGTCTTGGCATCTTCAACTCTAGATATGTATGTACCCAAGCTGGTTATATAGTCCATTGCATGTGCTTAGTACCCTGGGAAGGAGGAACTTGTACACCTCCACCACACCATGACATCAGTGACCACCTGACAAAATGTTCCTCAGAGAAAACACATGGAGGAAGATGACACCCCCAAACTCTTCTCCCATCTAATTCATACTAAAAAAAATAGGAAAGGATTTCTTTTGTGCCCTGTATTATCAAGCATCAGGGATTCTGCATCCTACAGGAAAGGTTACAGTGATGCACAAAACAATGATGTTTTCAGAGCTATTATAGTGCTGCCATATGGATTCAGAAGAAAAATATTAAACCATCATTTTCAGCTGCTAGAGACAAAACAGGAACCTTTGGATATTCCCAAAACTGGCTGGACTGCTCTTACTAGCAGTTTGCTCCATGCCTTCCTTTCTTCTTGGTTTCCTCACATTCTCTCTATCTCTACTTCGCACCTGGCCTAAGTAATAATTTCTCCCCTGTCTTACCATCCTCTCCCTCTTTTATTTTGCTTCCTAATTAGTAAATCCTCAACTAAGTAAAACTGCCCAGGAAGCAAGATTATCCTTCCCACAGAGTTCTTAATTTTTTATTTTTTATTCCTTTTTTTTTTCTTTTTTTCAGGTACGTGTAACTGTTCTGCTTCAGAAAGTGGAAGCCAAGAGGGGAAATGTAGAACTGCAAACAGCAAGGTGGCATTTCAGAATCTTGGGTTCAGATCTCTCTGAAAAAGGCTTCATTTGGGTGGTGAAGAAATTCTCTATGGGTTTTTGGGGCCTTTTTTTCCTTATTTCTTTCTTTCTCCCCACCATCCCCAGGATTAAAAATTCCTCTAAAGGAATTCTATGAGGATAGTCTAATCAGGCTGTTAAATATCTACTGAAAATCTGTCCCACATATTGTGAAATCTGACAAGCTGGTAGTGCAAGTATCACTACTGTTATCACAATAACTTCTTCCAAATCTGATCAAGTTCCCTGATTTAAACGGATCCACAATATATGCATCTGATGTTACAAATTACAGATGATTATATCTCCAAATCTGAGTCTAGACTCAGTAAGGGGTTGGCTAGAAAATAAGACATCTGATAAAAAAAAATAATTCAAAGTATGAGGAATTTGTTTCTAATCCATGCTGGAATGAAAATCAGATACTACTATTGACTACCCAAATAAACCAGAAATCCTGATTAAGGTTGGAGAAGTTTATTATAATGCTACTGCCTATAAAATCAACTTGACACATTTTTTATATATCTGGGGCAAAGTTTCTGCTATTATAAATGAGTATAGCTAAAATGTGGGCACTGAGTTATGGCTGAAAACAACCTAATGGGAAGATCTAGGCTTATTTCTTTTTTTAACTGATGAAAAGCCAAGTCAGTTAATTTTGAATTGACCCAAGAGACTAACACAAAGGATCTGATTTAAAGCCCATCACTCAGAAGCTAAGAACTGACTGCCATTTTCTGAAGATGGTCTACAAAATTCTGCCAAGAAAAGCAGCATGGACTAAATGATCTTTCCAACATACACAGTTTCTCAAGAGTCTAAAAATTAAGCCTCTCACTTTATTTGCAGTCATTTATTGACCCTGCCACGTCAACATATCACATTAAATTAAGGGCTAGTTCCTTAGCCAGTGTTAATCAGCATGTACCATTATCTAAAGACCAGGCCTCCAGATGTGGATCATTCACATTCCAAGACTAAGAGCATAGATACAATAAGAGTATCAGGGATGAGTCCTTGTAGGTTGAAAGACTTGAGGTAAGTACTCTATTTCCTGACCAATTTGGCATCAAGTCTCCTGGTGAACTAAGTATTAATATCAGAGCTCTAGTGCCCCTCAGGATTTGGATAACATTGTTTAATAAACATCATTTTATAATATCAGGAGGGAATAAGGCAGTGCATTTCTAAGGCATTACTGTACACCTCAAGTAGTTACTCACTTTCCCTCTGGCATTGTGCCTGTTAACCCCACCTGACATATGCTATAATCACCCAGAAATGCACTGGCTGTCACCACTTATTGAAAAGGTAATGTGTAAAACTCACTAGAGGAAGTGGCATTGAAACCAGGTTTGGGGTCTGACTCCTTACAGTCTTCTGATTAATTGAAATTTCCAAGTAAAATACATTGAGCAACTTTCTATTATGCTGTTCTATTACAAAAACTTGTAGGAATTAAGGATGCAATCTCAATCCATACAACAGCCCCTTTGTCCCTTTTCATGCTACTAAAAGGACACACAGATGCCTTGAAATGGTGGATAAAACCCCACAGAGTAAAAGGAACTGTAGCTGCCATTTGAATGACATAGGTGGCTCTATCCAGCCTTCTTCCCAAACAGAAGAGTTATGTCAGAACCTAGTCACTCATTATTCCACAGCAGAGTTTGCATGAGCCTTAACCTGCAGGGAGCGCAAGAAAAGGTGGCAAGGAATTGCATGGGCCTCAGGTGAAGGCAGGACTGACGCCACTTTATTTCCATCTCTTGTTTTGCACAAGAGGTGGAAATATGTAGAAGGCTATTATTTACTGTTCCTCAGAATGAAATATATGACAACCTCATCACAGATATGTAAAATTTTTGAAGAATAAGACTAAAGGTGTTATATTTTTTTTACTCATTTTGTAGACATTAGGGCCAGGTTTGGCTGCTGGGTGAATGAGAGGGCTTCATATACAATACAACTTGTGATCTGAAAGGAGATAATTGGAAAAGGAGTGGCTTCTGTATCCCCATAAATTCTTCCCCCAAAAAACAAGTATGAGAATAAAATCTTTTCTTAGAATATTGAATATCTACCTCATCCCTGTCTTTCCAGTTCTCTGGTATACATTTCTCGAAAAGAGCCCTTTTGTGAGCTTCTGCAGCCAAGTGGTGACACAATAATTATTGCTTGAGAACTAGTGCTCAAGAAACCCTAATGGAATTCTTTAACCAGTGTTTTTCTACCTTTTCTTAGAGAAACTTAAACCAATGATCACAAGGCCTGAGTGAAAAATGCCTTCAGGTGGCTGAGCAGTCATGGAGTACTACTTTCTGTATTTTCTCAAAGTGAGGAGCAGAGCCACTCAGGAGTGATCAGTTCTACAGGATCTGTAAGCAAAGAGATGACCACTATCTCTGCTGTTACCAGAGCATGACAGCAGTATTAAAGGGTGCTGGTAGACCTAAAATAATTGGAAATCTTCACTGAACAATATAAAAATTAAGACAAACAATGACATTTCTGTGTTACACTCAGACCTAAATCCAGCTAACTAGAGTCAAGGTAACTTGAGGACTCCAGATGTTGTTGCAGCTGTATTACCACAGTCATCTTAGTCATTCTTCTTAAAAGTGGGCAGTTCATAACAGGGCAAAAATTATTCATTATGTTAAGATACTGTTTCTTGGGCAACATCAGTAATTTTTTTCTTCATTTCTTCAAGAGAAAACAGTACATTGGCTTTTTAAAATAGAGATCCTGAAAATCTACTACCAGAATAGCTACTGTTTCTCCCTCCAGAGTTTTAACAGCTAGAAGTAAAATAACCTGCTGCTAGAGCTCAAAGCTCCCTAGTGGCTCCAGAAACTTAGCAAACAACATATACCAAACTGTAACATCAGGATTGCATTTATTCTTCCTTCTGACAAAGCTGAACAGCTGCAGCAGCTGAAAGCTTCAGCAAAAATTATCCAAACTTCACAGCAAAGTCTCTTAGAAACAATTGACAACAGGGGTGTTTGACGGTCTTATTACAGATAAACAGAGAAGTATGAGGAAATACGTCAAAACCAGAACAGCTCCACTCATCAGATAATGCAATAGTCACCCCAGCAGGAAGGATGCACTTTCTAGTCATTCTCAGTTTTGTCCAAAGCACTGATTTCATTTCATAAATGGTCATTCACCAAAATTCTAGCATCTTCCCACTGTTTTTACTTAAATTTTACAGCAGGACACTATGTTAGATGTAATGAATTAATATTAATTACACATGAGAGAAAGATGAAAGAAAAACAAAAATGAGACATGAGAGAATTAGGAAAATGAAAAAAGTATGTTGGGTTAATAAAAGAGACTGTTATTAAATAAGATGACAAATAAATACATCTGTGACTTAAAGACAATGAAGGCATGTAAGCAAAATTACTGCATGACTGAGTGGATGAGCAAGAACAAAAATGAATATGAAACTAAGCATTGTCAAGGAATTAGATTTTCTTATAACCACCAAGAATGGTCAGAAAACAAATACAGCAAAGAAGGCTTATGATCATATTACTGCAAAGGGATGAAGAACATTTTTGAATTCTTCACCAGGGATATATTTTTGCATAGTTTCTATATAGAGAAATGTGAGGCAGTTCCACAGCTACACTGACATGAAAATGGTTCAGATTTTGTCTACTGTGAGCTCTGGATTCCTCAGTGACTTGTTAGTAACTCAAACAAGGTCTACACATAAGTAGCTGGCACTGACTTGAAAATACAATGTGCTTCAGGTGACAGATCTGTATGCATAGGCAAAAGCGTTAGTGATAACACCCAAAAAAATAAGTTATTTAAATAAGCAGGTATGTGACAATAAGCTGGTTTACCCGGGAGCAATCACATTACTTGCCATTTATTCATACTACCATGCTGCCACAGAAACAAAATCTAAAGTAATCCCATGGGTGTAATGTATTCATACCTCTGGAACTGTAAGCAAAACTTAGCCAACTAAGTGCAAACATTTCTCTTCTTTTAACCATGGTAAAACCAGTTTAGAAATTGTGAATAAAATCCACATTAAAGTCAAACACATATTTGGAAATCCACATTTTACCAACCAGAACAAAGATTTTACAGTGGATGCACAGCAGCTTCCTGAACTCATCTGGACTCAACGAGCTAACAACAGTTGCTCCTTCTAATCCTTCAGACACTTATATATCTTACCAGAGCATGCCTTATTGTAATGGGTCTTCACATATAAACTCAAACTACCTTTCCATATACATGTATTTATTAAAACACCTGCAAGGACTGAGTGCTCATCAGATCTGAGCAGAAAACATGCCTGAAGACTAGTGCTTGCAGGCAGATAAAAAAGTTATTTTCAAAGAAGATGATATTTGATGGTGATACCTGTTAGTAAAATACATATCTTCAGTGCTAAAATCTATGCAAATCAGAGTAAGACGTGGATGATGCCTTTTCAAGAGGTGTGAAATCCAATATGTGCAACTGGCAGGCCTGTTATAGGTTTGAGTGAGCAGGCAGAGGGGGATGTAACAAAATAGGTTTCTTTTTCATCCTATCCTGTTTCAGTCGTCCAAGAACAGGCAGGAATAGTACTTGTGACCCCTTCAGACTACGATATTTTTACTTCTTATACATGCTGCACTGGGTCTTCCCACATCTCCACTGTGTCTGGAAATGTTCAAGAAGAATTTGTTTCAACATGACTGTTGTCTGTTCCCTGGGACTACTATATAATGCATGCAATTTAATATTTGGATCAGAGCGTTGTCTGAATTTCTGGTTGTGGCTTTTCATGGCCAGTTGAAATACATAAGAGACCTGCTGGTTGATGTTACAAATTGGACAATTAGAAAAATCAAAACCATTTTTATTTCATCTGAAATTAGGATTCAAGAAACAAGAAATCTAGGGCTCCACACACAGTGCCATTTTTCTATCAACAACTTCTAACAACAGAGCTCTTGCTGTTTAAGCTTGCTTTTCATTATAGAAAAGAGGATACCAGAAAAAATTATATGAAAAAGAAAGGTAGAGGAACAAGTATTTCCTCTGTTTTTCAGGTTTTGGCAGAAACTTTGAAACCAGCATTTATTGGTGGCTTATAGTAACAATCTGAACCTGGTTGTCTCTATACTGAGGAAAACAAAGGTACAGAATAGTAGATGCTCATTTATTTAACAACTCTATCTTAAAGCACACGCAAAAGGGATTCATTGTGCAAGCAATCATAAATCTCACTTGCCCTAACTTAAGAGCAATTTACCTTACAACCAAAATAATGTTCTTTTGTGCACAGTTTTTATATACAACTTCTAGATTTACTGTTTCAAACAAAGAGAGTGTAAACAATTTCAGCTGATCCTAAAGTGAGCAACTCGTTCATCCTACAGATGGCTGAAAGTTTGCGCCAAACTGGAAAACTTGTTCTGGAAAGAGTCACTGCTGATGATACTTTCAGTGAATCCAGATTCAAATTTTTCATTTATTTATTTTCATATGCTGTTGATATCTTAATTAAGAATGAAATGAGGAGAAAAGAAACAAGTTTTAGCAGTTCATTGGACAGCAGGGAATATAATAGAAAAAGGTAAAGACACTTTGCCAGCCTGAGAGCATTCCCTTGTCAGTCTTCAAAGGACTGCTACAAATAAAAAATTCTGAGGACTTCTCCAAGAAAAAAACAGAAAACATAGGCAATATAAATGTAACTTCTACTTGCTCTTACTCTAACTATCCAGCATTTTAAAGACTTGATATTTCTTTTTTCTATAAACAAACTTTCAGGCCACGTTTAAAAAGTTCAGTATGCAAAGCCCACATATCACTTCCATACATGTGTTCTAGGTGACATCTATATGGAAACAATGACAAACCCTTTCCTTGATTAAACATTGTAAAGCCTTTATTAGAAAACTTACCAAAAATGAAAATGTGTGATCTGTATCAGTAGTGTGCATTAAAAATCTCAAAGTAACTGGCTCCAAGATGAATCTTGGCAAACTCTGAAGTCCATATGTGGGAGAGGCAACTTTAGCACTTAGTAAATATTGAAAAATCTGGAATTACCCTTGCAAGATTCTTCAAATCTCTTTTAGGCTGACAGGCTTTTTTGTTAATCACTTTCTGGAGGTCTCTGGTACTCTCGAGTCAGCCTCTGGAGGCTCCACTGGCTGTCTAAAGGGCCTGGGCTTTTAATTCAGGCACCAAGGTGGTTAAAGTTGGAGAAGCCCAGAATATCTCAGACTCACTAGGAGGTTATAGTTGCCCTTGTATTGCATGAAAGCTTGGATAAACTTTTATACAATATTAGGAGTAACTGAAGTATTAGTTACAAATACATAATTCAGACCATGTAGCCTTGCTTCATGTTCAATACTGTTTGTAAATATATGAGAGTATTTTTCAAATGTTATATTCATAAAGTTGCTTGTGAAAATATCTTTTGCATTTGCCAAAACTTATGTTCAGTTTAGTGGCTCCCTGCACACTGCTTTCTTTGACTTCCTAAACTTAATTATCCGTTTCTTATTAGTGCCCATAAAGTTATATCCTACAATAGCTACTGTCTTGATATGTAATCAAAACTTTGTGTACAATAGAATAGGAATTAACTAAGATAAAGTGATAACTAGTAAATAATCAGTTCTCTCGATCACACAAATATACAGGAATCTTTACAAAGAAATACCACACCTCAGACTTAGATGAGAACATAAATTAGAGCCTGTGACTATTCCTTAATAGGAAATGAAAAAGGAACACAGGCAAAGATGGGATGAGTGAGTTTTCAAAGTCAAAGAGAAGTTTACAAAGAAGATCAGCATTTGCATTCCTATTTGCCTGGGCCACTTGCCCCTTTTGCAGCCTGATAAAACAAATGAGTCAATACAAATCAAGATGACTTAGTAGAATAACAGCAAATGGCCATTGTAAAAGTAAAAGCCAGAGGAAAAGGGACGCCACCAGCCCCAGGATCTTTTTTGCAAGCAGATTTAACTGGTGTGCTGTGGCCAGACACCATTAGAGACAGACATGCTATTTTACTTAAGGAAAGAAAACAGCAAGATCGTGTCCAAAGACAGTAAAGTAAAATGGAACAATAACTTACTTGACCTGTTACAAAGTTCGTATTTTGAAAAGAAAACACAAAACCTGCACAAACAATTTTTCATAAGAATCTGTCCATTCTTCAACCATTTTTATGTGATAAACTAGGAATGTTATTCTTGCCTTCATAGGCATACTGCCTTGTTTTCATTGATTTACCCTGACTGTCAAGGAGTCTTACAGAAAACAGTACATAAGCTGAGAATTTATACAGTCCATATCTACTATCAGACAAATCAATGCAAAGTTTCATTTTTCCCCTTGCCTGTCTGACAAAACTACAAGACAGTCAAGTACAGGTGTTCAGATATATTCAGGCAACACTCTTTTTTCTTTTTCTCTTTTTAATATAATATTTTGTCATTTATTCTGGTGAAAACATTATGGTTGGTAAGGTAAGATCAAGCAATAATTCTAATTTTTTAAAGCCTTTAAAGCAATTTTTTTAGAAATATGGGAGTTTAGACAGTACATTTATTTAGTTTTAATTTTTGTGCTGTCATACATCAGCACTGAGGTCCTGATTTAGAACACATGCAGCTTGCCTTTGAAGTTTTGGCTATTTTTAACAATGGCAAAAAACCTCCACCCCAAAACAAAGAAATTTAACAGCATCAAAAAAATCATAAAACAGGGCTTTTGTGCTCTTGATTTAGATATTGTTTCTTATGTTTGTTTTAAAAAAAAAGCTTTATTCTCAATAATCTTTCATGAGAAGCTTTTCTCTGACATACCTTTATTCATCTAAGCCTTTTCTTCTGTGTTGACCTTTATTTTCTCCTTCCTATCCCCCCAAGTCTCTGAATAGTGCTTTCTAATACCATTCCCATTCAGTAGCAAAATGAGTTTATTGGAATTCTTCTGAAAACTGAAAAAGTAGAAAATGCACAGTGGTATGCTAAACTGATACTTTTTGGATAAAAGAAATAAATATTCCAAGTAAACAAGATCTCCAGATGAAATGGCTTTTTACTGCTAGCGCTGGCTGGATTTCACTTCTGGGTTGTGTATGTGCAATGGTATATGTGGTTCTTTTGGTTAAGTTACACAACTCTAGCATTTTCCAAGGAAGTACATGAAAGCTGATAGTTGCCGTTGTTCATTTTTGTTCAATGTGTTGTAATGAATATGAGCCAATGCCATATTTATTTGTTCTGTGGCCAGCTTTTTCCTGTTATTCTCTCTCCCTTTCAGCTTAGGGACTAAATTGTTGAAACAACAACAAACACCACAACTGGCTTTATAGTTTTAATTCTCCTTAGGGTCTCCCATTCCCTGGAAAATTATAGTTCATAGTAGTGTCATCTAAAGGTACCAATACCATGTGCTGCTATAAGATCAGTTTTAATTTCAGTCTGCCTTCAAAACATATTGAAAGTAATTTCTAGACAGAGCAAGTCCTGAAAGTGTCCAGATATTGGAAGCAGAACATTAAAAAACCTCATAATTCTTAATTGTCAGCCCAAATATATATGTCTACAGTACCAGTACATATGTGTTGAAGGATATGTGCAGGGCATTTATGATAGCTGAGGGAGTTGGAGAAGCATGGGCTGACAAGGGAACTGGACTTTGAGTCACTGCAGGAAGGTTAACAGCTGCATATTGGGTTTACGGGAGACCCCCTTATTCACTGCAGCTCTTCCCTTACCTTCACCATCTCAACACAACCATATGCTTCATCTCTGCACCCCTTCTGAAATATTGCTTATTCTTAACAGTAATGGAGAAGACAGTTCATTTGTATTCCAGCTCATTCATGGGGTAGTACAAAATAGCAGAACCAATAGAATCTGCTATCACCAACATCAACACCTGGATTTATGTCAAAATAGTTTTTCCTAGTGAAGCATAATGGCAAGCTTATGACACCTCTGAACATACCATAATACCTCTCTTAAAACCTGCATGAAGAACTTGTGTAAAATTTTGAATGAACACATAAAGTTATGCAGATTATTTTCTTTTTATGGAATTTAATTATCAATTTTAGCAACTTGGGATGTTAACAGAAAACTTGCTTATGACTTAATTTAATTTATTATTTAGCCTATGACCTTTTTACATCTTGAAGCAAACACTGCTTTGATTTTAACATTCATTAGGATTTGTCTCCTTTACCTTTAACCAAGGAAGCTAGTTGTCTTGCCTCTGCTACTCCTCCAGGCTAGTAACTACTCTGGGTAGATCTGTTGACCCAATTTTCAGAAGAGATGAGTGTTTCTTTGTAGTTAAACACCTTTCTATATTGATCATCATAGATAAATCTGGACTTATTAAGATGTATAATGTTCAGAAAGCCAAACGTGGAGAGGGGAAACTTATTTAGGGCTTTGAAAGACTGCCATATCCAGGCAGGTGAAATTTGTTTTCATCTACCAAGGTCATGCTTTGGCATTGTGAACACAGTATGCTCAGTGAGAGGCTTCTCAGGTAAGTTATGAAATGAGAGATGAATACATTTAGATTAAATAAACTATGTCTTTGTTAATATCTGAAATAGCAATTTCCCTTGCTAGAGATTTTGTAGGTTACAAAGCTCTGCTTGTAAATTACTTTTTTGTTTAAGTTATATACTAATATAATCATACAATATTAGCATATCAATTATATAGTTACTGTGATATAATTAATTCAAATAATTTCTATATAAATATGTGATCTAATATTTTTATAATAACCTTTCAAATCTCAAGCTAGCAGGGTTTTTACACAGAAATAATGGAAATTATGTAGAACTTATGGTTGTTCTACTTGTGACATGGAAGAAGTTATATTAGCATGTCATAATAATAATCCTTTTAGCTTTAAAGCCTATTCATCTATGAATATCATGTAGAATATTTCCAGATTCATAGACTTTGAAAATAATTATATGCAGACTGAAGATCTGTATGCCAAATTTGTTCCATTACTCCCAGTAATAATTCCTTAGACTACACTTCTTCTGACTCAAAATATTTGTTATCCCATCAACTCAGTCTGAGTCTTGCTTTCTTTGGCTAAGACACACATCATCTGTGCTTTTAGACTCCACTTAGTATTTAGTTCAATCTTCCCTAATGCATTTTATTCCACTGTTCTTTTCCCCTGAATATACTGGCACTTCTCTGCTAATAACATGACAAAAACTTCGTAAGTGGTATGCATTTACCAGGGTAGCTTTTAGATATCCCAGGGAAAAAAAGAATTTGGCTATTTATTTGTACTGCTGGTTTCAAAGTTAAGCTACCCAGTCAAAAGAATGATTCCAGCCTGGATGTCCAGCTTAACCATCCTCATACCTGGGATTTCCCAATCTGAAACACAGAAAAAATATCCTCCTCTGCCATGAATTAATTTGCTGCTCTCAAGCCCTTTCTTTTGGAATAGTAGTTGACATATATCTAAACAATGCCACATAAATATCTGTATTGCTTCAAAAAGGACATGTTTGAAAGAAGGGAATGATTGCTTACTTTAGAGCTATATAGTAAAGCAAATGAAAATTTAACGTCTAGGGACATTCTCCAAGAGTGAAGTCTGCATAGATCAATCTCCTAAAGCTAGTAAGTGGCACAAGTCATTGATCTGAAACTAACACAGAAGGTAGAGTTCAGTAACATAGTGGTCTAATTATCATAAAATAGACTAGGGAATATTCCTCTAGTAGTGAGAGGCGTTTTTTCTGAACCTTTTTGATTGTATGCTTATTTTTGACGCTTCTCTGAAGCAGGGTATACTAACTGCATTAGTTGCCTTAAAAGCTAAGGAAACATTCCAGGCAAACCAATATATTTCCCAGGTGCACTTTTCTTCACTGGAGTTTTAATAAAACAAAAAATAAAAACAGGTGTCAAGCAAGGACAATGTTGTCCAATGGCCTGAATTAGGTAGTTGAGTCCTGATGACAAGACAGATGGGCAGATTTTTAAGAAAAAAGCAGGTTGCTCAAGACATAATATTTGATGCCTGCTTTATGATGCTCTAATTGTCAGTAGTAAGCCAAAGCCAAAAGACTGCTGTTATTTTTCAGATTAAATATATCTAGAACAGTGCTGACTATTTACTCAGTTAAATATATCCTCTCAGTTTCTGTTGGAAGTCTGTGTCTTACTTTGGAATAGAAGATATTTTCCACTTTCTTTCTTAGAAATACTGGGTTTAGGTGTGACAGTGTACATTATATTAGAGGTTGGCTGGATGAGTGAAATGGTTACACTACCGGTACCCTTGTTAAACTGTAAGATGGCCAGTTCCATTAAAGTCAATGCAAAATCTTTTAGAATATAATGACACATAATAAAAAAACAGACCAATGACCTATAAGTCTTTTTTGAAAATTTTGTGGAAAGAATGTATAGAACAGTATCTTGTTTTCTTTTTTAGCCATGAAATGCAGATTGTAATAGGAAAATACTTATTTGGTCTGAATGGAAGACATTCTTCTTATGTGGTCCGATTGATACACTGGAGGGAAGGGATGCCATCCGAAGGGACCTTGACATGCTTGAGAGCTGGGCCAATGCCAGCCTCATGAAGTTCATCAGGGCAATCCCAGGCATAGCTACAGGTTGGGTGGAGAAGAGATTCAGAGCAGCCTGAGATGGTGGTCGATGAGAAACTGAATGTGAGCTGGCTTCAGTGTGTGCTCACAGCCCAGAAAGCCAGCCATATCCTAGGCTATATCAAAAGAAGAGTGACCATTAGGTCAAAGGAGGTGATCCTGCCCCTCTGCTCTGCTCTCGTGAGGCCTCACTTGGAGCATTGTGTGCAGTTCTGGTGTCCTCAACATAAGAAGGACATGGAACTGCTGGAACAAGTCCAGAGGAGGGCCACGAGGATGATCAGGGGGCTGGAGCACCTCCTGTATGAAGAGAGGCTAAGAAAATTGGGGCTGTTCAGCCTGGAGAAGAGAAGATGCAGAGATGTCAGTGAGGCTGATGCCTCCCAGTATCTGAAGGGGGCCTATAAGGATGCTGGAGACGAACTCGTCATCAGGGACTGTAGTGATAGCACAAAGGGTAACAGGTTCAAACTTAAACAGGAGGAGTTCAGGTTAGATATAAGGAAGAAGTTCTTTACTGAGAGGGTGGTGAGGCATGGGAACAGGCTGCCATATAGTTTCAACCCCACTGCCATGGGCAGGGACGCCTCACACTAAACCATGTCACCCAAGGCTCTCTCCAACCTGGCCTTGAACACCAGCAGGGATGGAGCATTCACAACTTCCCTGGGCAACCCATTCCAGTGCTTCACCACCCTCATTGTAAAGAATTTCTTCCTTATATCTTACCTAAACTTCCCCTGTTTAAGTTTTAACCTGTTACCCCTTGTCCTACCACTACAGTCCCTAATGAAGAGTCCCCCCCCAGCATCCTTATAAGCCCCCTTCAGATACTGGAAAGCTGCTATGAGGTCTCCACACAGCCTTCTCCAGGCTGAACATATCGACTGTCTTCATGCATATTCTACAAAGCTAAAGTTGATGCACTTGACAACTGTAGAAGAATAAGGTTTTGTTCACAAGGTCATATAAGCATCACAATTTTTTTGATGACTTCTTTGATGTAGCATATTTGTTAACTAAATTACAAGTTTTGAAATAACATCTTGTTACTTGATCAATAGATTCTCCTTACTGTTTTTCACAGGGCTTGATGAAGGTTTAAGAAGAAGCATTTCTAAAATGTTTGGGTGAATCAAAAATTGCTCTTAACCTGTTTACGCTGGCTTCTAAAGTTTCAACAATACTAGGTTCCACTTCTCCATTTTTATTTGTGTGCTAAGTTGCTTTAAAAAAGTCAACATAAATATGCAACTATTTTAAAGCTAATTACATACAATTTTTTGAAATTCCTGGTAAATTTTTTAGTACATAGAGCAGTCGTATTTTTTAGTTTACTCCAAAGCTGTTCCTCCAGTATAGGAATCATAAAAGATAAGACCTGTGCTTGAAAGGAACTATAACTTTCATCTGAAAATAAAAGATTTCTTTGCAATAGTCATATCTGAGACCACAGATACTGATTTCTTTATTAGAAATAAAATAGATACAAATAATGATACCATTGGATTTTGTTACTAGTCAATACCTTATTTCTACATAAAAAGATAAAGATATGATTATTCAGTTTTTCCATTGCTTTTGTAGAAATTACACATTTTTAACAGAAAGAAATAATGACTTTTGTCTTTAATTTTAAAAAGACAATAATATGAAAATTTTCAAAAGAAAATATTTTTGTAAAAAATATATTAATTTTTAAATTGTCATTTTACATTAAATAAGCAAAAAACAGATGTAGAAACTAGCCCTCAAAATCAAACTGCACTACATGGATACAATGCCAGATACTGAGAAGTTTCAGGTCACCATACAGTTAGAGAAACAGACATTTTTATAAAAAGGAAAATATGGGAAATAGATAAGAATATGGATCAAAGGAAACAAATATTTAATTTGTGCTAACATCTACCATAAACAGAAACCAGAAAGTAACTGGATTTTTTATTAACTAGCAATATTTTCTTGTTCTAGATATCTACTTATTTTCATTTTTTTCTTCCAAAGAGGAAGATCTTCCAAGATCTGACCCTTTGTCCATTTTAATGTATATGAAACACAATCAATGATGGGGAGTAATGAAGGAATCCAAAGTAAATAAATTACTACTAAAAGCATTTCAAATGGATTTTTTTTACAGTAGAACTACTCCCTTCTCTTTCCAAGTTAATTCTATAAAGCTCCAGTAAATATTTAAATAACAGCTTTCTCATGTGAATATACTTTTGAAGAGTTTTTAGCATATGACTTTGTACTATATTAACACCCACAATGCAAGGTCTGTCCCTGTAAATGTTACTTATTTTAGTGAATATTAATCAGGTTGGTGATGCAGTCTCAGCAAGACTTGCTCACAAAAGTGAGTAACAGCTTGTGGGATTAGGACCTACATTCTTGCATTTCCAGCAATTTTATGGCAACTAGCTGGTATAAGCAAGAACAATTTACTTAAAAAAACCCCACTACTACCACCCCCTAAAACAACAAACAAAGGTGATTAAAGTGCTGGAAAAAAGTAGGTGCTTTTTTTCTTTTTAAATGCGCCAGTGTTGGCAACTTGCACCATTTTATTGCAGGTTTCATGGTATTAGTGTTTGCATTAAAGCTATTATAATCAAGAGATTGCAATGGAATCCCACTGCTCAGCTGATAAAGAAATGGCCACAGGGAGAAGTTTAAAATAGGAAGGAATTGTGTTCTGGGAGCTCCACAACAAAAAGAAATCTGAGTATATTTTAATCACTCTTACAATATTTTTGAGGTCTAAGCAGCAGTTTTTAAATTCAAGAATTGGTAATACTGATATTCTATCTGAACAATTAATTAAGGTGCAAGCATCCTGTGTGGTGCTGCATGATAAGTGACTTCTTGAAACTACCGCCACGAATCAATGTTTTGAGTTAATCACATGGGTAAGCACTCATTTCCCTTTAACCACAAATAGTATACCTGTTAGAAGTCCTATTTTAATAATTTCTTTTCTTTTAGCCATTAGCGTCTTGAACTTCATCGCTAAAATTGTATTTTCTATGTTTAGCTGGGTAAACAAAACAAACTACACAATAGCAAGTAAGGCAATTGCCTGGGATCAAAACTAAAAATACCAAGAAAATCTCTTCAGATCAGTGAAGAATTGCTGGTGCTGATACCACTCAGACCTAAAATGTACTTGATACTGGGATAGTATGAAAAAGATGAGTTTGCAGACCAAAAAAACCCAGATGACCCCTTATCACCCCATGGGACTTAATGCACAAAAGCAAACTTTAGAGACACCTTACCTTTATTCTCTGTCCCTAACAGGAGAGACTGCTATATTGAGGGTTATTGCCTCTCTAGCCCTCCCTGTGATCAGCTTTTGAAGTCCATGGTCAAGAGGCCAGTGTAAGAATATCACCCCAGAGAAGAGGTGTTTGCTCTGTGAGGTATTCAGGACAGGAATCCATGGAGCCCATGATAGTTCAGCAGGGAACCACAAACTCCAGCTAATATCTTCTAACCCCCTGTTGGTTTGAGAACTACCCACCATAAAAACCATAACTGGCTGTTTATTTACTCAGGCAAGAGATAACATCTTAAAGTTACAGTCTGCCTTAAGTAGTAGGGATGTGAAGCCCAAAGAAATGAACCATCCAAGCTCATAATCAAAACTGTGTGTGCTCCCTTCTTCTTTGCCTAATGAGATGTAAACATTTTGGCTGGTGTCTCTTTTGAAAGATATTAATCAAATCTATTGGTTAGAAATCACAAAGGATAGTCCGGTCTACAAATTACATGTCTTCTTTTATAGCATTCTGAAGCTGTGAACAATATGTTCAAAATTTTCCCATGGCGCAACCAAGTAAATACTTGTGGCACATTTCTATTTATTACAGAGAATAGTTAAATTCTAAGACATAAATCATGCTCTTCTACTAAAGGCTTTACAAATTCCCAAAGACAAGCCTAATTCCCAGTGCAACGAAGCCATAAAAGATCAGACACTTTGTTATGGAGAAATCCACATTTGGAGATGTCTTTCAACAATTTTCTCTCAGGGCCCAATCCTGTGAAAGGCACATGTAAGTTGTTGAACACTGTGTCAAGCTCCATCAGTTTCAAAATGGTCCTAAAAATTTATATTTAATTTGCTGTATTTAAATTCTAATCTGACAAGTTTAATATTGCCTGTGCAAAAAAAATTGTAATACTTTTTTCCTTTACTTTTTTTTGTACTAAGTGACAGCCTTTTGGTTTCAATAAGGGAAAGGATTTAATAAGTTTAAATTTCAAAACTAAGAGAAGATGCCACTAGTTTTACCTTTATTTCAAGCCCTCACATCAGTTATCGTCATTAGACAATGTCACTACTATAGCATGAAAGAAAAAGAATAACCGGAGGTAGGCAAAGAGATAAGGGAAGATGACTGAAAAGGGAAAATACTTCTTAGTGCTTCTGTAGGTCCTCTTTTTCCATTGTAATCTATCCTCTGCCCTGTTCGCAGGAGCTGCCCTAAATCAAGGAACTGGCATCTGATGCATTCTGCAGATGGATCAGCACTGTGTATCTGGAACATAGTATACAGGTGGTTTTTCACTTGTAGGAGTTAGTTAACTAGCCAGCAGACAGATCTGATGTTTGCGAGGCAGGAGCAGGAGTGGAAAATGGAAATATCTCCTGGCTGATTTACAGAAAGAAAGGCTAAGTGAAAGTGAAAGAGCAGAGCAAATCAGAGCTTCTTTTTTATATTTCTAATCTTCCTGCTTAGGTAGACCCTTTCTGGGAGGCACACCAGTTAACCAGTCAGTCATTGAAAACACTGGGCAATAACAAAATCAGTGCTAAGATTTCTGAATCCTTCAGGTGTATTTGAAATACATGCTTGGTTAGACATATGCATCCCAAAGTCTGATGATGAAGATTTCCCTGGCCTCAGTAAATAAGGTGAATTGTTCACTGATCTGTTTCTTTTGGTTCAAATCCATAGCCCAAGTCACTGGCACATGCTTACTTGACAGCAAGAATTCTCAGCCCAACACTGGAAACCTGAAATCTTTTAATATCTTCATCTTTGCCTTTTACTATGCTATGTCCTAGAGAGGACGCTAATTTTACATGGAGAATGTCAATTTCTACTCAGTTCCCAGAGGACCAAATAGTCAGTAACAGGATTTCTGGAATTTTCTACATTTCACATTCATAAATGTAAATGTAGTGTAAATGTCAATAATGCACTGGATTCTGGAGTCACTGGCAAATGATGGCTGCAGTGCAAGAGAAAATTTAAGGAGTACAAATGCAAGACTAAATGCAGCATAATCTGACTGGGGAAGCTGGGCAATCCAGTGGGCATGCCCAGGCCATAGGATGTGTTATGACAACCACTGCTGTGAGCTAGGAGGAAAAACAACTCAAAATGCTTTCCTTCCCCCAATAAATCCTGTGAAAATATTCATGTCTGAGGGTAGGTCACCAATGAACTTGTCATCTGTTTGGATGCTTTTTGCATTGCACCAAGCAAACATTCAATTAGTATTCAAGAAATCACCCTAGAGAAAAGTCAACCTTTGCCTTCCAAAGTGAACAACTGGAAGCAGTCTTGATGCTATGTTTTCCTGCTGCCAATAGTTTCCAAGACAAAAAGGAACAAAAGGAACATTTTTGATATGAATCAGTAGACTCTCCACCTCTACTGCTTTCAGCTCTGAGTCAAAAGCTCAAGATCTATCCTTCTGGATAACCATCTTATCAGCTGCAGTATTGCAAAAATAACAAAATTATGGTAACCAAAAATCAGATCTCTGAACAGAGAAAAATTCAGAGAAGAAGGCAGCTGTGGTAACTGAATTAACTGCTTTCTGCTACCAAAAGATATTCTACTCAATCTCTTCCTTTCTTTACTGCCCTTACCTCCTTTTTTGCTTGTGAAGAAATTAGACATGGCATCATAAAAGCCTGCAACACTGTTTTTAGAGACTTGAATTGTGTTTAAAGAGCTAACAAATCAAAACTACCACTCTATTTAGCCAGCTATGAATTTGCATGGACTCTTTTTGCCTGCTTTCCTTTAACATTTACCTCTTACATCAGCCCCAGTAGTCCCAGTCAGAACTCTTCTTTCATAGACAAGTGTCAGGGAAGTCTTTCAGACAATTACAGGAAAGTGTAGTCCCTCCCCAAAGACATTACAATTGGTCTACCCAAAACAACCCACAGTCAGATCAAGGTGCTGTCTATTACATAGTGACAACATTATTTGGGGACTCCAGAAATTAAAGTGCTTCCAGGGAAAAAAAAAAAATAAAAAAAATCCAAGAACCATATATAACATTTCAGTAGTCAGAGCAGTCACACAGAGTATTTTAGAAATAGTAAGGCTGGCACACAGGAAGCCTTTTCTCGGAAATATATCTGACATACCAGGATTAGACCCAGATCAGCTCTACATTTGAATTCAGTGAAAGGAAGTTCTAGCATTTTCCTTTGATCTTTTCTAACACATACACTATACATGACATGTAGTGGGAAACTGAAAAGAATTCTAAAATACAATAGGACAATCGTGAAGACTCAAGAAAACACTGGTCATTGAAAACAAATTTCATTAAATTATTTTTGCATGAAGCCTCTGATGTCTGAGTGTGTTATGGCATACCTATTTGCAAGGATGTTGTAGAACATCTATTTGTAAGTCTCATTTAAAGCCTTTCAGTGATGTCAAATATACCATGCCAGATGATTTGTTTCAGTGATTAATCATCTCATTATTAAAACTGTGCACATTACTTCTGAATTCACTTGTCCCCAGATGCTAGGCATTTTATCTTTTTATAGCATTGTATGCTACATTCTGAGATCTTGTTATCAAAAATTATTGCGCTGGAACTGAAATGTGAAGGACAAAGCAGAAACCAAATGGCCAGGCACTCAAGTTCAACCTGGTTGCTCTTATTTGTTTTCTGAGAAGTACTAGTTTCAGCCAAGAGAAGGTATTCCTCAGTGGAAGATCTTCACGACACAGGTAAGCCAGCAGCTCTTTTTGCACATTAATTTTTACCACTTAGGCTGATATATTTATAGCATTAATTGTTTCCTATGCTGTCATTAATCAAACAGATTGTGCACAATTACAGAGAAGTCCTATAAGACTTGCTTCCAGAGGAGGGGAAACTGTCCATAGGTTTTACTTTAGCACTTTTTTCATTGGTCCCACTTGAAGGAAGTTTATCACAGCGTAATGCAACTTTAAAAGCTGCAAATCAGCTTATTTAGAGTCAGTTATATTATAGACACTGGATTAACCTTGCATCACAAATTTGACATAACAGTAGACAGGTATATAAACTGACAAAATATACTTTACTCCTTAAATGCCTGCAGTGGTATCTTTTCCGACTGCTAATTGCTGATCTTATTTTGTACTCTGGTGCCAAATAGCACCTTTGGAACAAGAGAGTAAAACAACAGGAAAACTGTAGTAAATCATCAGGCCCTTACAAAGAGTTAAGCAGTACTTCAGGAAGATAAGTACTCTGAAAAGAAAAAAATCTTCATTCTTGCTTGACACTTCTCTATTTACTTTATTCTTTCTATGTAATGGTCACCATTTAATGAGCAATTATGTACAATATTTACTTGAACAGTAAAGTGATCTCAGTGACTCTACTGCAAGCATTATTCTAAGGGCTGCTCTATAAAACAAAGAGAAAGTACTTCATCTCAAGATCATGTTACAGGGAGAACTTCAGTTATCAGAGCTAAATTTAAAACCAGAATTCTTACAAGACCTAACAACTTGCAAATTTATGATCATATGTGGCAGCTTTTTTTCAAACCTGCTCACTGTTCAAAATTTAAATGGTGTGACAATACGTGTTTTAGTAAAGTTGTAAAAATTAAATATAATATAAAGCACAGAATATATCAGCTCTATCTTCAGTATTTTCACCTAAGCACCATCAGGATAAGATGAAAGAGTAGATCTGTGTCTCCTTACTATACTAAGTATAAAACTCTTTTATCCCCTTTATTTTTCCCCCCATTATTTTGTCTTTTATTTTATTGTCAATACAATTTTTACTACTCCAGTACCTTAAGTGGATTTCATACAAGTGTTTTTTTTTTATAATATGTAATATATTGTGCTGATACTTAATCTTACTTTATTGAAAAAAAAACCAATACATTTCTGGTAATCAAATGGAAGTATTAGGCCATTTAGGAACTGGGGCATACTTTCCTCTTGTCTGATTATAGTTTACAATAAAATTGAAGCACCTTTATAGTCCCTAATCAAAGTCCCTAAACAAAGAAATCCCAGTGTCATCAATAGTTACTCTGCATAACAGAGTTTTGCATGAAAGAAAGAGCTGCATCCACCTTCACCACACAGCTTGCGAAAATAGTTTAACCAAGCAACAGGGACAGAGATGAACTTGACAACACAAAATATATTCCACTATTTCAGCTAATCAAGTTAAGCTTGAGTCCAAAGAGAAGGGCCATAGAAAGTAAGATTTGAAATAAGTAGCTAGACTATCCTTGACAATCTGAGTCAGAACCTACCAGAAGTTAGAGAACCTCCTGAGCAGGAGTTGGCACCTATAACTGGTGATACAAGACAGTGGGACAAGAGAGCTACTAGAAAGGTTTAACATGTCATATGCTTAGCTTTCTTATCTTTGCTTTTTGATGATAAAATTGGCGTGGTTACCATAGCACACAGACAGAGGCAAGCCAGAGTTTGTGAGTGGAGATATCATCTTTATAGGAAAAAAAAAGGTATATTTGGGAAACAAACTCCTTTTCAGACATAACTCCTTTTTTTGGGCAGACCTTCTTCTGGACAAAGTGGTTGGGCAGTCAAAAGTATACCTATTGTTTCGAATTATGCTAGGTAGTCTTATAAGCAGTGTTTTTGATAAAGCTTGCATTTTCTAAGATCAGACCTTTACTAAGATATTCTTAGTAAGATATTCTGGTAGCAAAGGCCTGAAAGCTTCCCGGCTCTCATATGTAATCAGTTCTGCCATATGTAATCAGACATCTCAAGTCTTTGAAACCCAATCTTCTTCTTAACAGAATATAAAATCCACACAAAGTTTATGCACCTGGGCTAAGTGTATGTTTCAAGATGTGTATGTGCACCTAGGTATATATAAGTACCTTTTGAAAAGGTAGCACTTCATTGAGAGAAAGGATTAGCATGAAGAGCCAACACAAAGAAAAATGTGTCTATGAAATCCTCAAAGTTGGGGTTGTAATAAATGTTTAAGGCAATGCTCGTTCTCAAGGCTACATTGTACTGAACAAAAACTGGTTTGGGGCCAGGTAAAAGTTAAATATTCATTAGTTTAGTTTTTGTCTCAAAATATCAACAGAAGGATAAATTGGAGAGGCAGTTGGAGAAAAAGATATACTTAGGGAAAGTAATTTGAAAAGTACAATAAGAAAAGGATGATCCAAACTTCCATTTCAATAATTTTTAACCACCACCTCTCTTTTAAATGGAAAAGGACCATTAGTGATTTTGCTGCTTAATGGGACCAGAGATAGATTAGGCACGTGGTGCATCATCTCCTAGCTCTGCTGTCATCGCTGATCTTAGTTGGCCATCTTCCATCCTACAGCCTTCTAGAGGAGCTGAGGGTCACCTCCTTGTGAGAGATCTTAACATGTACATTAGACCCATGCATTTAAAAATCAGCTGTAAAAATATATACAACTATTTTGTTGCTGATATATTTCTTTACTAGTCAGAAATGGCAACTCTTTAGTAAATCAAGTTATATGTCAATACAGCAAAAAATTAAAATACTGGGTTAAAGTAGGCTATAATTTAAATCTCTCAAACTGTGTAGATTTAGTAGAGCAATCTTTTGTGTATGTAATTTGCCAGCTATATGGTTACTCCAAGTATTAGTCCAATCTGTTACCTTTATCCTATGTTTTTTACTTTGTGGCTTGGGAACGCTGATCGGTTAATACATTTTAATTTTGTCTTTTTGACTCCACTCTGAAGGAAAGATTCCTTATCAACATTCTAGTGTCACCCTATCTTTCTTTAACAGCATGGTTACTATCTTATCTCTTTTGATGGCAATCTCTTCCTAGTTATATTTGTGAAGTTTGTATTGGGTCATAGAAATCAGAAAATTCAATGTATTAAGTGTACATAAAGTGCTACAGATTTATGAAGAATGAATGTTTGCAGATTATAATTTACTTTGCATTTACTTATTTGGGGCATAATTTTTAATTATTACAAACCAATTATATCACAAATTTGCATGAATATATTTTTTTAGTCTTAAATATGAAAGTTTCTCTTTGGACATAATTTTTTAATAGACTGTTCCTTTTTCTGCATACCACATATAGTATGCTATGTTTTAAAATGGTATAATGGAATGTGAAGAACTTTGTTTTGGGGAAATAATAAATTCCTTTAGCTCTCTACAAAAGGCTTTATTCATCTCTCAGGTGCATGATCATTATCTGGGTCTATCTAGACTTTTCTCTTAATTTAAGCAACAGCCACCTACTGTAAATCACTGTTTTTTGCTTACAGGCATATCTGCCACTTGTAGATGCGCAGCCTTCTATATTAAAAAAAGTACTAAGATTTCAGTTTCTAAAAAAGTTATGAAGAGTTAATTGGTTCACGAATGAAAATTAACACTGATTACAATACCAATCAGTTTTTCTTTGCTGTCAGGGTGAAATTCAGTCTAACCTGAGACAAAAATAGGAATGTTACTGAGATCTCAAGTTGCTGAAGCTGCTATGTCAGAACATCGTATATGCCAAAGCATCTTATTGGAGCATCATACATGCTTAAGGAACATGTAGCATGCATTGTCATCTGCTAAATACAGATAATTATACAATGCTTCCCAACAAAATATCTATTTTGTACCAGTTGGAAGCTCATGCCCATACCACATAAGCTCATGGAATGGTGCCTCTGACCAGGATGCATACTTACAGAAAAAGTTAGTAAACAGCTTACAAGGGGCCTTTTCATGTACAGTGTTTTATTAAAAGTTATGATACACAGCTAAGTGATACTCAAACATGCATACAGGCTACTATGCCCCTTTCTAGTGCAACCACTGCATTAACCTGAAAAGCTGTGTGTTGTCTCATGGAAAGCAATTTATATAGGGAAATGTTACAGTGTACGTTACTGTACAGGGCATTACTATATTAGCCAGCCTTGCTTAACATCCCAGGCTCAGAATTAGTTGGGACACAATATTCTGTAAGAGCTAGTGACTTTGGAGTGCTACATATGAGACACCTCAAACAGACCTGTCTTTCAGAACATATTAAATCTTTGCTATGAGCACACATTTTGGAAGACTGAAATGGACATGCAAAAATTGAGACCCAACAGGGGTCTTTTAGAAAACTTTGGCCTTCATGAACACTGATGTAATTCAGGATTAATGCCATTGAGCTGAAAAGATTACAATAACAAAAGAGCAATATGAGATTGGATTTAGGCCTCCAAAGCCTAAAATCTCCAATATATATATAAAGTGAAATAACTTACTCCAGCATTTGGAAAATGGGGCCCATTGAAAAGCATGAAACCTCTAAAATGCTATTTGAATGCCAGAAAAGTAATACTTTGAAAAGCCAAGATGAAAATGCCAAAAGGAACAGAAAGGAGTGAGCCAGAAATGCTAACATGTTCATTTCCACCCTGTCTGTGTGCCGGACTAGACCAACAGCTCCACTGACATCTCTGCATATTAACTTAATAGACAGCCTCTGACCTCAGTGATATGAGTGTCATCTCACAAAATAGAAATATGGATGTAAGATGGACTTAAAATAAGGTTTCTAACTAGAAAAAAATACCAGTGCAGAAACATATGTGTTATGATGATACCTACATTTAGCTGTGACTTTGTACCCTCCCAGTGGAGGGTCATGGCCTTCCACAGCATCGAATCCTGCTGACACCAGGACAATCTCTGGATCAAACTCATTGGCAGCTGGCATAATCACAGTCCTGTAAAGTGAAAAAATTCCAACCTGTTAAAAATTAGAACTTTTACCTTCATGATATAAATTGCCACAATCTCAAAAATCCACAACAGAAGATATTTTCTGTTAATTAAACCAACCTTCATAGTAGCTGTCCCAAACCAAATGAAGGTCAAGGCTTCAATTAATTTCTTTCTATAGTCACTGTTTTTACTTTTCTATAATTGAGGGGGAAACAAACGCAGGTACATGTGAAAGCCTCTAATGTTACACACACATCTGTGCCTGTTTTATCCCGCTGCCTATAAAAAAAAGCTGCCTCTTCCAGGGAAGTGACTAATGGTTTACAGAGAGCACTCAAAGCCTGAGTGGAAACCCGGACTGCTCCAGTTAGTGTGAACTTGGTGTAAATTTGAACTATAAATTTCTTTTGGGAAAATGTTTGCTTTCCAAAGTTTTTTTTTTTCTTAACATTTTTAAATGTTTGTCGAGGTGGGGGGTGACTCTAGCAAAGGAAAAACATGAAATTCCCTTAATCAAGTCCAGACTATGTTGTCAAGCCTTTCCAAGGTCAAGCATAACAGGAACGTGACAACCACAAACTAGTGATAGCAACCCCTGCTGGTGTCAGAAAGATAATTCACCCCTTCACAGTCAAAGATCCCACTTTTTTAACCCCTTCCTTGGCAAACTTCCATTGGGATGTTTTGTTGCTTTGTTTTCACTCTTTTCCAAACTTAAGACATTAAAGATGTGGTGAAAGAGAAGATAAAACCCCGCATTCTGCACTTGTAGATGCTTGCTTTCAGGCTGACTCTTCCAAGAGAAGGCATCAAAACGTTTTTTTCACTAGTGTAACAAACATTGAGCCTATAACATCAGTGCTAATTCAGGGAGGCATCGCTATCATTAAAAGGCAAATAGGCAAAAGAATATTCTGTTCCAAATTAACTCAGGGAAATCCCAATTGGTCTACACTGGTCAAAATCAGAAGATCAATTTTGCACATATGTAATACTGTTTGTCTTAGTTCAATATTTATTAATTTATTATTTAATCAACTTAGGCCAAAAAAGTTATGTTTCTGTCGAAAGATTAAGGTTTTGGGGGAAAGACAAGCATATTAATAATATTTTAACAATTCCTTAGGTTTTTCTTTAGTTTTTCATTGTGTTTTATAACCTTCATTTTGTTCAAAGGTAATTTTAATACAGGAAAATGTTTCTACTATTACTTTGGCTTGCAAGTCAGAGAAAAGGAGAATTCAGACTAACTAGAAAGTCTTCGTCAGTGCATACAGCATTTCAATGAGTATTTTTTTACATTAGGAAAAAAGGACATAGGCAACTACATTTTTTTTTGGTGATTTCACTGAAATTGCACCATGAATGTCTGCAGATCAAGTCATAAAATTTGTGGAATAGTCTTTTTTTTTTACATGTCATTGGTAAGCCTCTTCTGAAGTATGAATTCCAGTACTGAGCATTGCACTTAAAGAAGGACTTAGACCAACTCTGGAGAACAAAAAGAAGGAGTAAAATTCTAAAAGATGGGACCTAAGTGGATAAAAGAATAGAATTATTATCATTTTGTTCACATAACATGAGAGGAAACATGATAGAAGTCTGTGAATATGTAAGTGGCTGCAACAGGAAAGAAATAACCTAATCTGCATTTCTACTGTGGATAGGACATGAAGTAGTTGCATCAGGAAAGCTGCAGTTCAGGCACTGGAAAAAGGTTTTTAAGAGTAAGGGTAGATAATAATTAAAAAAAAAAAGTTTCATAAAATTGGAGACTGAGATTTTTTTATAAAATGTAAAGCAAATATCCATCAAGATTGCTACAGGTTGAACATGACATGACTTGAGGCAGCAGGTCAGATTACTTCTCTTCTAGGCCTTTTTCCTATAGTTCCATAATGCATAACTATATAACACACAAAGTACATATATGAATAATTACACTAGACACTATAGCTACTGACCACTTTTGCAAGTTAACCTCCACGAAGTTAGGGAACAATATCAGGAATAAAGATCTATGCAACCGCATCTTATCTTTCTTATGTACATACCTTCTGATACTCAATTAGAGTATCTTCATTTTCTGAAGCAACACATATTTTCCAAACTTCCCCACGTTTGCAATGCATGTGGCAAGGATCCTGATTAGCGATGAGGACTGTGGCTGATATACAATCTTGATCTGCCCTCATAACACCATATATCTTATACATTGAAAGATCCTGTAGAGAACTCTCCCTATCTTCAGCTACTTGAGCTTTTGCCCTTCTCCTCTCCATTCACATTCTCTCAGATTCAAGTCAGGCTCTGTTTTTTGTTTCTTCATGTCAAAGTCCAGCACCATGGAGTATAACAGGATGGAGTATGTTCAGTGCAGACAGAAGCTGTGGAAATTCAAGTTGCTGAGCGCTAACAAACCTAACCAGGCTAACAGAGAATGAGATTTCTAAGAGTCTTATAATTTGCAGCATTGGGAAAATCTACCACATTTCTACCACATTTCAAGACCTTGCTCCAAAGCATAAAGATGTTAGCACATTTTTTTGTAACTTGGGCAAAACAATGCATTTGACCTTTAATCTCATTCTTAGAAGCAACAAAAATGGTTTAGTCAGTTTCTTCAAAATTTTTGTCAAATAAGTATGCCTGACATGAAAACACCAGCTACACTGGATAATGTTAGTAAAATTATTAAATACTGAAAGCAAGGTCTTTTGACACAAAGCACTAGGAATAGCTATTAACACCATCTTTAATAGTACTGAGCAGGAAATAGTAGCATATTCATAAGTCTTTACTGAAATTACATTTAAGAATCCCAGCTGAAAGAATAAGGCTATAAGGATAATAACCAGAGGTAGCATTTAGAACTTGCTGTTCTGTTACTGCTTTCAGTATTACCTGAATTTACATGACTAAAATAAAACCTAAGAAGGATTTTCTAAAAGAAAGATTTTTTTTCTTTTAAAACTGTACAGTATCTGTTATAGTTCACCAGAAGAATAGCACCCTACTTTTGCTAGACTACTGTCACACAAATTATGACAGAACTTCACTGCTGCTACTCTGCATACTAAATATCAGAAGTAACCTATGTGCCCATAAGACCTGTCTCTTTGTTTATTTCTCTTTCATCCTCCATAATATTGAGGGACTTGGAATGCCAGAGCTCATCCGTCTTACACTGTTCTTGATGCAATACTGAACAGAAACTCTAAGGACTTTTCAGTCGTTATGGAATATGTAATCTGTTTACGAGGATAGCAAGCTTGATTCCTTTAAAAGATCTCAGGGTGTCTGCAGCCAATACTACTTGGCCATTCAAAAAGATGACAGCCATATATCTCTCTGTTGCATAGAAGACCATATAGTCATTTAGTTCTTAAATCTCTAATCCAGCCTTCCTCTACATTAGACAACAGTCATTAAGGTTGCTCCTTCTTTGAATAACTACTATTAGGTCTCTGCTCAGAGAAGAGCGACTTAATGTCTGGAAAACACCACAGCATTTTATTTTGGACATCGTGTAGGTAAGACCTCTCTAACCTTTGTCTTGCCTTGGCTGGAACTCCTTTGCAGCACAAAGCACATACGTAAATTCCTTCACAGAAGTGATACTTTCCTATCTTATGAAGTGCTGTGAGGAATCATATACACACATTTTAAAATATGAACTAAATTTCACCAGGACACAAATAAAACCTTTTGGCATTTGCCATCTCTCAGGCTTCAGTGCCCTTATTATCTCTGAAAAACTGTCTTTAGGAAAATGCTTTGAGGTTTGCGGCTGTAAGGAAAGCCTACACAAGCACTAGGTTCCCTCTCTTTTTTTACCCAAAAGCAATGTGAAGCTCTCTTCTCCCTCTTAAACAGAATTCTCCTACCTCAGGAGAGTAAGAACTGTTCGAGAGGCAGGGACAGCTCCTGACCTTTCACTGTCTCTCGGGAGAACAGAATCATCAGATCCTGCTTCTTGCTCATTTCCCATCTCATCTACACTGTAGGAAAGAGAAAATCATCCATTGACTGACTCTTCAGGATCTACATAACCATAGCACATCCCTTCTCAATTGTCTAAGAACAGAATCCTCTGAATAAGATCATAACAGAAAATATGCCTTTTCTTTAAAAAAACCAAACAACAAACCAAAACCAACAAACCAAAAAAACCACCACAACTAGCACTGATCCTACACTACTAGATATTCATGTAAGCCTTCTCAAATTCCTCAGACCAACCCTGTGCTCAGAAATCAGGCTGCAGCTGCCAGTATTTGTTATGGTGTGAAGGGTCAAAACCCTGCTCTTCAGCAACCCTTTGCAAAGGTGCATAGGCAGCATGCAGTCAGACATAGGTAGGAACAATTATTGCCTTACCCACAGCATGAGTAAGAAATATGATTTGGCTTTTGGCCATAGGTCAGCAGTCAGGTATGGACTGGGGATTGCAAGCCATCAGCTACCTGCTTGAAGCCAGCTGGGCTGCAGGGGTTATCAGCAAACAAAAGTTAATGCTAGGATACTCTTCTGACAAACGAGTAATTTTTGTCAGAATATAAGTGAATTTTATTCTTCCACTATGAGTTTCACTCTCCCTTACTCCGTTCTCCAAAGAAAACAAAACAGATAAAAGAGATATTTATTTTCTGTGATCCTGAATCATACAAAAGCATAAATATTTGGTATACTGTATTCACCTAACAATGACAGCAGAGTTACAGGGGCATCCTGTCTTCCTGTCTCTTTCTTTCTTTTCTCTCACGTTTTCATTAATGAACATGTCAAAGCCTGAAAGCTTGAGCAGCTGGATCACAGGAGTTATTTATCCATGCTAAACCTTGCAGCTACAACGGAACTGTGTCCTCCAGCCCAAGGTAGTGCACATCTTCCTTTAAGTCTGATGGAACTGAGAACTGAGCATGCGTCTGGGAAGCTGAAAAGATTTCTTTCTGTCCCACTAATGAGATTTCCCCAAGGAATTAATATTTTCCATTTGGGTACGCTGCTCTCTGTGGAGAAGCCAAGGACTGGTTTCCAGTTGGGTGCAGTCCTAGGGAAAAACATCAGGCATGTGATCCTCACCACCCCACCAATCTGAACATCAGATGCAAGACATTAAAGAGAGTCTACCAAGAGACTCTGTTCCTTTTATTCTTCCATTCTACTTTTGTACATTTAAAGCACGTGGTTAGGATGCTCCCAAACATTTATTCTCCCACAAGAGATTGCAGAAAAGCACCCAAATCAGAAATGACTCTGCAAGTACCATCACACAGAGCTGGAAATCTCCAAAGAAAATTAAACTGATGCGAACAGCTATGATTCTTTTGCTGTGTTGATAATTTAGAAAGGAAACAAGCAGGAATACCAGTCCAGGACAGTAATTTACATGAAAGAGAAAAAAAAAAATCCACACTGATCTGAAACTACAGATAGTTACAGAAAGTAACATAAATTATTTGCTCTTTCTCTAAAATACTCCAGTGTTTTCATTCAGTGATCTGAAAGTACTTTCACAACACGAATAAACGGAAAGTCTTATATCTTCAGCTGCTATAAATCAGCATAGCTGTTTCTGATTGCATAGTCCTCTAAAGCATGCATTTCTGTACCCACTTCACAGATTAATCAACTAAAACTAAAAGCTGGTAGAAGACTTTAATAAATTACTTAGCTGCCTCTGGAAAAACCTCGAAAGCAAATGCAGAAGACTGTAAGTCCACTACTTTAACTAGTAGAAAGCACTATAAAAGCACTGTTATTTATTCAATTATACCAGACCTGTATTTTGCAAGAATACATAAAATGCCTTAATGCTATTAGAGTGAGGGTGTTATCCATATGAAGACCCAGTCTGTTTGAAAGACTGTAGCTCTGCCTACAGTTTCTCAGTGTCACATCCTGCAAATTAAATATTGCTCCAATCACTGTTGTCCTATATTAAAATTATACAAATTTAAGCATGTTCTTGAATGCACCCTGATATGAATAGATCAGAAAGTATTTAAAAAATTGCCCAATAGGAATGTGGAACTTATGATACCTATTATTTTTATGTGCTGTTTGTACATATGTTTTAATGTAACACAATATCAAGTAATGTCTGTCTCACAGAAAGCTACATAGCATATTTGTACAACTATTGGTTAAATAGTTTTGCTATGTATTAATTTATACTCGTGTGTCTCACTAAAACTTTTGTTCGCCTTCATGACATTTCTTTTTGCCAATTCTACTATCATACTAAACTCACCAAGGACAAATCTGAGAACTCTCCACTAAACCTCTTTGCTGACTGCAATCTGATCATAAGCTTTATCCTGGACTTATCCTCCAATGCCTAAATTTTGCAGATTCTATCTGTTTAGTTTCTAAGTTATCTTTTAGTTTCTAAGTTACATCTTTTACGTAAACTTTATCTTTATAGCTTTTATTTTTAGATATTTTCTTTTATCTTTATAGGTTTTCTTTTCATATTTTTTTAATAATTTTATTTCTTCTCTATTTCTTATAAGCAAAGTCAATATTCTTGTCTTTACTTTTATTCTATGTTTACCTTATTTGCTTTCTGAAGATAAGAAATATATTTTTCTTTTATTCTTCAAGGGGCAGAAAGTACCACATTGAAACAAAATCCTCACTACTGTAAACTACGGTCATTTCACTGGGATTTACGCATAGGGTCAAGGAGTTCCATGGGTGCATCCAAGTCAGTAATTTTAAACGTTATAATTGTAGAAATATCTGAGTGCCACTGAATGAAGAGTTTTAGAAGTGCTAGCAAGCACTAACAGCTTTGGTTGGTTGGTTTTGGACATTTTCAGAGCCCGAGGTTATTATTTGTGGGTTCCCTTTTAAATGAATAATTATTTTGGCATCCTTCATGCAAGTTTTCTGAATTCTATTACAGCTGGAATTGCAACATCTTAAGCACTCAAAAAGCGTAAAAAATATTGACTACAATATGTGCTGATCCTTCAATTTTTATTACTATTTTAAAAGGTCATTTGAATTATGACGACTCCTCTACATTTGACCTACAGAATGCCTCCATCGGAGTCTCTGAACTAGTACAAAAAGAACCAAAATAAGAAAAAGTTAACAAACTGGAAAAATATGAGAAAAATATTACTTTGTGGTTCCCAGAATTCATTTAAATATTAATAACATAATAAAATAAAATTATACAACTTCTAGAACCGTGGGTAAATGCATATACACATGTAAAATGCACATTCATGTCCTCATTCAGAACTGAGTAAAATTCAAAGTTCAGTGGTATTATGTAAAGGGATTGGCTAAATAAGTTTGCTCAAAGGCTACGGTTCTAAGTACTTGTTAAATGATTATACATTGAAAGAACAGGTTACCTTTCAAGGATCAAAGACTTCCAGCTGTCCAGTATGCAAAGATAAGGCCTTCTATGGAAATATAGGCCAAGATAGCACATGCAATGGCAGGCTATCTCCTTACAGCACACTTTTACCCGAAAAGTGAGTGGGTAAAAAAAAAAAATAAAAATCGGCATTTTCTATTAAATGTTCCTCTTTTCAGAATCCTATTTTTGGAAGCACTGGCACAGTGAAATAAAAATTTACTATCTTCTTACCTTTTACTTATTCCTTAAATAAAGCTGGTTGGTACTATGTCATCTTGTGCAACATAAATAAACCTTATTTACTAAATTCCAGCTGGTAGCTGAAGGACTGATGTGGCTTCCAAGAACTATACAAATGAAGATGATATATGAGAAGGAGGAAATAGAGGTTTAATTTGCAAAGATGGCTCTTAAAATAAAACACAGCATGACTTAAAATAGTATCACTAACACTGAGAAAGTAAAAGGCAATAAATATGGAATCCCACCATTTTAAGTCAATTATTTTTCTATCAAAGCCATTCTAACATGTACGGGAAATGGTACTGACACATGCATATACACTGTCAAATTTTACCTTTAAGTATTATTTAAGACACATTTAGCTTTCATGGTGTAAGATACTCCTATCAGAAAAATCAATTTGGTGCCAATTTCTTGTTATTACTTTATTTTATGGAAAAAAAAAAAAAAGAAAAAGGAAAAGTAAACCTTTAGAAACTTTTCTTACATAAATATAATAACCACATTTCAGGGTATCTTAAATTTACTGTTTTAAAATTTGCATGGCTGCTTAGAAAACAAATTACATTTCTATCAAGCCACCACAGTATTTGCAACAACAAAATAACAGTTTTGCCTTTCTACTAAGTAATTTCTTTCAGCAGTATTTTATCATACAATTCAGTGGACTTGGCCTAAAATGTTAACATAATAAACTAATAATATTACTAAAACAGTTCACTGCTCCCAGTAAATCTTATTATGTAGAAGTAATAAGATTGCTCCTAAGAAGACTAAAGTATTGCATTTATGATACAATATCATAAATACAGAGGTAAAAACTTCCCACATTGCATTTACAGAGTTCACAAAATGAATGATAGCATGGTCTCCTCTCTGAAGAATTTCATATGCCTATAAAAAAGCGTATTATTTTAAGCATATTCTACCTTTCTGTATATCTTTAGAATACTTGACACCTTTAAAACTATTCAGCAATCAAAGTACAAGAAGGGAGACATAGTACCTATTGTATTTACACTTCACAGGAATGGTGGAATTGAAGGAAAGAAGTGGTGGTGTTCTGAATATACTAAAACATAAGAGGACTCTGGAATAAACTTCATATTCCATATTCATATTTAGATCCAAAATTTACCCTTCTCCTTTACGAAAAAATCTTTAGAAAAGCTTTACAGTTTGGGCATATAGTGTACCGTCTGACAAAGAGCAGTAATAGAAGAAAATAGGCTACCTAAAATTTACTGCTATTGACTGTACAACAGCTCATTTTGCAATGTTAATAATCTGCTTATGTCACCACTGAAGTTATTACTAGAGAAGTTTAACATAGTTTTCAATTCTTGCAAAAGTGAGATGTGGGAAGAGGAAGGTTAAATCTTCTTAAAAAATGCCTGGGGAGATGAATTGGAGGCACTGCATTTTTCATGGGAGCAATAGGTTGAGTGGATAAAAGACACACAAATCACTTGGAAAAAATACTTTCGCCACAAAATTTGCTAAATTCTGAAGTTCATTTTCCCTAAAAGGGGGTATTTTTTTTTTCCTTTTAAATGAAAAGAAAACAAGCATTTTCTTGAAATTAAATTATTCATCAAGGTCATGGCTATTTGCAAAAACATGATTTTTCACATGCTGTATTCATCAACATGGTTTTGACTACAAAGTACATGAAGTTGTCTTAAATTTTTCTCAGCGGTCTCTCTATATTCTCTTTTGCAAATGCTTGCTTTCTTTATCTTGTATTTCTTTCCATATGCTCATTTGCTTCTAAAAGTATTTTCTCTGTGTGTGTGCTTTCCTGGCTTGTCACTAAACAGAAAAGTTTCTGGATGGCCACTATTTTTTTATTATCTATCATATTATCACCATTCCTTTGGACTAATGCTGTTCAGAAAATCGTTCATATGGCTAATCTTACTTTTCAGCTCTTACAAGATATTCTTTCAAAGGGAAGATATGTCACTTCCTCTTGCTTTTTGCTGAGGAACAACATACACTGGTAGAAAAGGAACATACAGATATTTTCTTACACCTAAACCAAATTAACCAACAAGAAGTGTCTCTGATCTCAAGTAGGAAGATCTTGAAGCTACAAGCAGCAAAAGTATCCAGCACTTCTGTATTAGCAAATACAGGTCTGTTTGTCTCATGCTTGGTAAAACTTTGCCATTGGAACTGGGGACACTTTAGACCATCCCATTGCTCCAGTATGTGTTCAAACAGACCAGCTGGGCTTTATTCTGCTAGCCAAAAATACAGCGCCTCTCCTATAACAAGGTTTTATACAGTATAAAAACATCAAGTCTGCTCACTTTACCTAAATTAAATTCCGCTTAATGAAACCCACACTGATATAATTTTAGTGAGGGTTTACAGGAAATAGTTAAAGATAATGTAAGGTAACCCAGAAAAGCACTTTTCAGCCTCTGCACTTCCCACACCCCCTGCAAAATTCTCATAGAGAAAGAGAGAAGATATTTGTGGGAGCACGGGGAACTCTCACACTAAAGCACTAATCCCTAGGTACCACATACTGTTAGAAACTACAGCATTTTCTGGAGCAGTTTCAGCTACCGTTTGGTTAGAAATGTGATCTGGTGTTGGTCATGGGTAGTTTGGAGGAATCCTGTCTCTTTTATATTATCTTATCCCTTACCTTCCCTTACACTCATTTTTCTCAATAAAATAGAGGAAATGATAGATTCCAAAGGCAGGGAAAATTGGATGTCAGCAACTGCGAATTAACTGAGTTGAATGTGAGTAGAAGTACCGAACTCACAAAGAAAAGTACCAGACTTGTTTAGGGTATTGAACAATATCAGGTAGGCTACTGTTTTAAAATATGAAAAACTCTCCTGCAAGAGAGTTGTAACTTAAAAAGTGAAGTAAAAGAAGGGACTGGACAAAACTAACGAATGTTTAGGGAAATATGAAGCCAAACATGACATGCTGAGGACAATAAGAATTTTGATTTTCATTTCAGTAGTGTGAAAAAAAAATAGAGTTTTATACCTGAAATTCAAAGAGAAGCATTTTCATTTAAGAAAGAACTTAAAATATAAAAGAATCAATGTCACAAAAAAGAAGTTTTAATAAGGAAGTAAAAAAAATTGCAAAGAAATCTTCATCAACACAATATCTGAAACAAAACTGAAGATGGTCAGAAAGAAATCTTCATCAACACAATATCTGAAACAAAACTGAAGATGGTCAGAAGATATTGTATCAGCTTCAGAAAAGTTAAATAATAATAAATAAAGGATATATATTCCCAATCACATCTAGAATGAGGGAAACAAAGTTTTTCTTAAGAACATCTGGAAGGAGAAAAAAAAAAGGAAAAAAATAAAGACCTCTGAAAAATTATTGAAGACAACAGCACAGAATTCAAGAATAACATGACTTCTGCATAAATGTTTCACAGTTTGGTTTTTCTGTTTTTGCTTTTGCCTTTTTTTTTTTTGTAAACAAGGAAGGAATAGTGAAGAGCAGAGCACTTGAAATATCAGCCCAAGAAACAAAACATGAAAATGCAGATATTGTGTGATGTGATTTGATATTTCTTGAAGTTTTCACTGACTTCATACAGCCAACATTTCTCCTAATAGATTTTATTTCATGCCTGCAAAAGAAATGTAGAAAGTCTTGTGGTCCTAGATCAACCATAACTCTTTCAGTGGTGCACATGGAAGAAGCCTTTCATTTGGGCCAGACATTTTACAGCTGAAAGGCAATTCCACTCACCCCAAGAGAGTCATACTGATACAATGCTAATCATTTGCCAATACAATCACTTGAACCAACTCTCCATGTTGCCAGGACCCCTGAAAAAGGTCAGAGGAAAAATCAAGATGAAGTTTGGGATTTAACTGAAGAGCATCTAAAAATTACATCTTGAAATTTCTGAATTTGCCTTTCCCATGTGAATTCATGTTTCTGCACTTCTGTTACAAAACTTAAGCGCTCACACCTCTTTTAATAATTTCTGGATCCTATTTGGAGTGATAAATTGGATAGTCTCCTCAACAGCATGAAACAAAAAAGACTTTTCCTACCATATGTTACAGTAATAAAAGAGAAAGCTGTTTCCCATTATTGGCCGGGCCATCTTCATGTAGTCAGTTGCCTTGGTAACTGAGATTGATTATAATTTCAAGAAAATGTAAGAATGAACTGAATCACATAGTTCCTTTTCCAATGTCTGTCTCAATTTGCAATGTTGAAACTCGCAACAAAAACATCCCTAAGCATGATCTCCACTTCCAGCTTTTTCTTTGTTGCAGTTGTCTCTCAGAATAACAGTCAAGATAATATAGAAATTTGGATTGGATACATCACTAAAATAATTGCAGTGTTTCAGGAAACATTGCAAAAAATGTAACTCTATTGTACATTCAAATCATCTTCATAAAAAACCCCAAAAAAGTTATTCTTCCAGATTTGATATCTGGATGACATAGTATCTAGGTAGCATGTAATTCAAATTCTTCACTTTGTTCAAACACTTGAAATTTTATTAAAGCCAAAATATATTTGATAAAACATTAATTTTCCAAGTATTTCACAGACCCCTTCAGGAGTTAGTTCATAATAATTTCTCTTCTAAGGATTTGACTGTAATCTGCTTCAGTGTGCTTACTGCAAAAGTTAGTATTTATTTATGAAATCCTTTTGTCATTTTAAATTCCATATTTAAAATTGCCAACAGAACTTGTAAATGTGCAAAGGACTAGTTAAAAAGCAGCACTTTTCCTGGCAATCTTTGGATTACGAAGAGTCCCCAACACTCTGCAAAGATCTTTTTGCTGTGATTTCTTCAATGCCAGCTGTCACCTATATTTAAAACCAAGGAATTTTAGACCAGCTGAGATATTTGTCACACTCTTACCATCTACTCTTCATAAAAATTATTCTTCCAATGTAAAATTGCCAAACGTGGCATAGCAGGTTGCGCAATTACAATGGATAAGAGGAAGGTTTTATCATTGCTAATACATGGGAGGTGATCCAAAAGATTTTTAAGTTGTGGGCCCTTCAAGAAAGGTTAGAAGACTCTTGGCACCTATGCAAAAAGAATTTGTCAGACCTTCAGCATGAATAGCTAAGGAAAAAATTACTTATGAATTACTTATTATATCTGTAATGTTTGTATTGGTTTTCTGTAAGGTAGTTCAGACTTTGGAATAAAAAACAGAGCCTTAAATTAGGATAATATTAAGGATAACTACAGAAGGGCTGTATACATAATCATCTAAGTTAATTTTGATTTTTCAGTCCAAATTTTAACACTTTCTGATTCTTGTGAATTCATAACATTAACCAAATAATATCTCAAATTTGATATTTTTCTTCTCACTCATTGGGCAATTCATGTATTTCTTTTTTTATCCAGCTCTGCACACTTGACAGACATTGCTAATCAAGTAGTTTGCAACAAATTTTCTTACCTACTACCAGATAACTTATTTGTATACTTTTGTATTATTTACCCACTATAGCTTTAAAAAGACATTGCAGTAGCACAAATACAATTTTCAATTTCATGTCATATCCTTCAAATTGTTAATAAATTATTTTATTAATTTTATTTTGAATGTTAGTAAATATTCGGGCTTTTAATTGCAAATCTTGAAATTTAATTTCATTCTCAAACAGAAATTGATGTTCTGGCATTGGGAATCCTGACAACCTGTCAGTCCAAGTGGAAACCCAGTCAGTAAAGAAATAGTTCTCTTTGAAGAGACTTGATATGGAACAAGAACTAGTAAAGTCTTGCCTGCTATGACACAAAGCAAGCTGGCTTTCCCATCACCTCGTTGCACTGTTTTTTTCACCAAAAAATACAATGAGTTGAGGAGTATCAAACAGCAAAGAGTACTTAAAAATAATCTGATCCTGCCAAGGCTGATAGTTTCATCTTCCCTCTGGCTCTACTCAATTATCTTTAAATTCCATTGAATCACCAAAGGAGAACTTTGGCCAGATCATGGGAAAAAAAACCCTAAAATAAAAAACACAGTGGCTAAACCAACAAATGAGAAGTACTCTAACTTGTAATCTAAGAACTTTTAGCAGGATTGCTAACTATTGGTGAATACAGCTGAAGAATGGCATAAAGAAGGTGTTGCAGTTTTCTAGAATACTAAGTATTTCTATAATTCATGTAGATACTGTACACACAGAAAGTATTTAAAATTGAAAAAAGCACTTATTTTTTCAACAGCTATGGGGTGCACATGTATCTTTCAATTTGGCTCTATTTTGAACTGCAAATGAAGTCAAATACACAGTTCCTTCAAACTTGTGTGCTCTTTAACAGTTCCTATATTCTCCTTCCATAAGATAAAAAATTCAATTAAAATTTTTTTAATTCACAATTACATATAAATATAAATAATGATTTATTATTAAGGGAATGAAGATTGCTATTAGACAAGGCTAATGTGAGAAATAAAGGTGTTCTAGGACATATATAAAAACCATGGATTTTGTTCATCTTGTTATCCATGCATTCAATTCTAGGCTCTGTACACCTTTGAAAGGAAGCATATATTCACAAAGAATAGACCTCAAGGGATTTGAAGTTTGGCTCACATAAACATATAAATGTTTTGATGTCTATTTCAATCTTATCTATGCAAGGTCACCAATACTATCAGAATATCCTGTTCAGAATCTCTGTTTCTAATTCCAGGATGAAAAGATTCACAAAGTTTTGCCTTAACCTTTTAAAAATCCTGTTAAAGATTCGTTTTATTCTGAGGTTGGACTGAAGGTAGAAGTTTCTTTTTTTTTTTTTCTTATTTTATCCAGACTAGTTCCACCATATCTTGTGTAAATCATTATAGTCTTGTCTTTCTCACTTCATTGGCTTTTTGGCTTCCATCTGTTTTCGCTCATCTTTTCCTCTACTCTATCTCATCTACATTCTCTTTCTACTCTGTTTTCTCTCAACTGCTTGCTCGTTACTATTAGTCCAGCCTGTTTTCCCTTTTACTTCCCAATTGTCTCACAAAGTTGGAGAATGCATGAGACCAGAGAGCTACATTCTGAGAGATGCTGACCACTTTAACTTCTTTTTCTGACATGCATACTTTAACTTCTTTTTAAAATTTACTTTTTAAAACAGTCCTGAATGTCTTCACTGACCTAACCATGTTACTTTTCTGAATGTTGTCTGAGGTAACAGAATGCTGTTCTAAAGCCGCAATTTAGCCATGGATGACCAGACGTAATCATTAATCCCCAAACTGGATTCAGTGAGAAACTTCCAGCTTGAAACTATTCTTCTTCTTTCCTTAATAAAGAACAACTCTTCACAAATGTTCAAGACTGTAAAGCACTGACCTTCCAGAACTGTGCATATGGTCTCACTCCTGGGGCTTTCACTAGATTCTCATGTTTGTGCACTTTACCTTGTGAACTCTCCTTTGCAGTACCCTGTAACAGAAGTCTGGAGACGCAATTCCAAAGGGACTTCAATAAGGTCATAACCTCAGAATCAGGTCCATTTCTTAAAGGGTGCATTGGTGAGTAATTCACAGAATTATCTACATGTTTCTGTGTCTCAGGCTTGGGAAATGCTTAAGAACTACCAGCTTCAGTGAAGTCCAGCTGTGCCATATGTCCCTTTTCCCTAGGTCGGCTTTCATTCACAGTAAAAGGCACTTCCTCCAAGTAAACACCCCTGAAGTAGGTAGGAAAGCCCTATTTATCTTTTGGGCCTTACCATCTCTGCTCTTGTGCCAGCAGAGATTTGTTATCGGTCAAAGTTTTCATTCCTCAAACTCTGCCCTTCTTCTCATGCTGTCCAAGGGAATATTTTCAAATACTCCCCCAAAGGAGGGACAAATATTAAGGTTCTTGACCTTCCCAGTGTCAGTGGAGGAGAAAAATCAGTACAAACTAAGTGCCCTGCTGTGGAAGAAACTTCTGGAAACTCCAGAGACTTCTACAACTTTCCAGAGAGTACAGATGCATTTTAGAGAGGTAGCTTAAATATCGCCTTCATTGCAGAGTGCCTATCTCTTTTCCATGATCCTGAAAACTGTGAAAGGTTTGAAACAGACTGGAGAAAGGATTGTCCCTCTGTGACAATGCTGTTCTTCACTTAATGGCAAAAAGGCAAGTGATAGAAGAAGCTGGCTGATTTGGATTTTATCAGATAAAAGTAGCAGTGCTACTCCATAATGTAATACACTTTTTTAAAGACGAAAATTTTTAAAGCTGAGGTGCTAAAGTGGACACCCTTGTCAGAGTAAGCATTGCTACTGAAAGAGGTAACCAGTCCTTCAGACTTTCAGAGAGGCTCTATCCTGAAAGCCGGTATCTACGCCACAGCCCAAGTAGTATTTATCTTTCAATGAAAATCATGGAGTCATGAACCTGAGTGAGTTGGAGCTGCCCTGTTTATAAGCAGATATTCAAGACAGCATTTTTGGAAGGCAGCCACCAGAGTGTACTGTATTACAAAATAAATCTCATTAAAAAGATGCTCCCTGTCAAGATGGAGATACTTTTAGAAAAGATCAATTACAGAAACCATCACATTTATGTGATGATTTTTACTTCTGCTAGTGACACAAGCTTATTTCATATACACGGTAAAATCCCAGATGAATTCCTCTAATATTTCACACAGATCACAATACCACAGGCTCTTAAATCTAGTGAAGAGGTCTCATTTTTTATGTGCAATGAAGTACAGCTGAGGCATGATCTTCCTCTGACAGGTCTGAAATGATCTCCATCTCAGCTCCTTAGGGAATGTGTTGAAATTTAGCCATTTAAAAGATCTTTAGCCAATGTTTTATCCACTCTAAAGTCTCATAAATGTTATCAGCTCTAAATTTCTGGAAAGGGTCAATGTTGGGACATAGTCCCTTCAGGAGTATACAGTACAACCTGACTGGAATACAACCTCATCCTGGGTTCTCATTCTCATGTATTTTGGTGTAAGTGCAGCCAACAGTATTGGCGACAGATGGTACAGTATGAGGATAGAAGACAAAGTGTACAACTGAAGTGGCAAACCTCCCACTTCATCAATAAACTGAAGTAGATACCTTGCCTAGGGATATGACTACAATGCATGCTGCAGCAAGAGGCAAAGATGTGTAGCTTTAAAATGAGTCAGAAGAGATAGTGAAAAACTTGCCATAAGGACTTTGCTTTGTACAGGCTATTTCATATTGCTACAAAAATGTAATTTATCTCAGTATATTAGCCCCTTTAAAGCATCCTCCAGACTGAAAGATTAGTTGAGAGACAGACATAAACTACTTACAGCATGTGTATTTACTTTTTGACATTGTGAAGCAAATAAATTACCATAGGTGGTTCATGAGAGTTCTTCAGACATTTCACAGGCAGCTTAAAGCTGGATTGAACATGTCTACACTATTTTTGCAGGTACAGAAGTATAGGCACAATCTGAAACATTGGCTTGGAACAATATCCCTAACCATGTATGGATGAAATAATGGTTAACCATTTCCTAGAATATAGATTAATATAACCAGGGATGGAATTCAAATCCAGATGCAGACACCTAACCGCACATAGTAGAGGTGTACACTTTAGCTGAGGGTCTAAACTCTCATTATATTTCATGGAGACAGAGGATTCAGTTCAGTTACCTGCGTGAAGATATCCAGCAACTTTTTGGCATGCAGGGATCTAACTACCTGTCCTAGCTACCTACTGATTCTCCAATAGGGCACAATCTCACAGAGATCCTGTGCTACAGCTGTTAGCCTCAGCAGTATACCTCAGCTTCTCCAGTGCATTTCATCCAGCGGCACTGGATTTGTATGTTTTTGAGAACTGAATTGAGGTCCTAGTTGGTACAGGCAGTGAAGTCTAGAAAGCTATTCAAACAACCAGTGTATGTCCCTGCTCAAGTGTGAGTCTCAGCGTTCTCTCAATTCAGCTAACTTTATCATCCAGAGCTCCGCAATGGGAAAGTAAGACACTGCTCACATGCAAATGCCTATATTATAGGCACATGGCTGGATTTCTGAATTTGACCCTGAATTCATCTCTGTTCACAAGCCAGTTTTTAAACATAACCTAGTGTGAAATGAGAAGCCAAAAATCACAACTTCTTCAATATTATTGAGTCAATCAAGCTAAAACTCCAGCAAAGAAACTGTTTTGGGAAGCCTCCCATTAACACTGTTCTCCATCCAGTCTTAGGGTACTGGGGAAGAGCAGGTCTCCTGGGCAGAGAGGAGAAGAACTCAAGCTTCTTTTTCCAAATATAAAGTTATCTCTTTTCATGTCCAAAGCAGAAAGGACATAGGAAGTGAATTACATCTGTGTAATCAAATTTTTCAACTAAGATCTGAAAATGTATGGCTGCTTTCCACATTTTCCTTTAGGGTACTAATACAAATTGTTTCTACACAGCAGGCTGAACCTTCTGTTTCTTCTCAACAGCTTGTACATTGCTTCTTTCCCAGCGCAAAAATCATAGTCTCATCTGGCAGCTAATACAGTTATAATAGCAACAATAATTATCTAAATTTTATGAAGAATAGTAGTATTCATAAAAATGTGGGCAACACAAGACTTAGTACTTTGTTAATTCCACAATCCTTATGCAACCTGATATGCCACAAATAGTATGGAACTTCAATTACACAATAGTTTCCATTAAATAAAATATTGTCTCTTTAATTAAAATGTATGAATTATTAGTCTACTTTTAAAGACATCTAACATAGTATTGACTGAAAATTCAAAGTAATGCTTCATGTTACAGTTAGAAAAGAATTTCACTTCTGCTAGAAGTGTTTTAAGGACAATCATAAATAGAATCAATGGGATGTATTTTAATTTTTTAAAGAAATATTGGATTTGCGTGTGTTTTCCTGTAGTTTGTTATGGCACTATCAATCACTGGCGTTACTTTGGAATACTGTACATATGAATTAAATTAAGGAAACACAGCTATTAGGAGAAACTATGCAGCTAAAAGTACTCCATTTTTCTTCATGCTAAATCTGATCTTATTAACAAGCAGGTGCAAGTCTTCACACTACAACCAAGAACAATAAAGAAGCATGCTATCCTCATTTTTCCTCCAATAATTATTTGCTTCAAATCATATTAGCTTTCATTTGTTTTATGTGATATTCATCATAATTCCCTTTTATTCTTCTCAAGTTTATTGTAGTCATGGAAATAAAAGTACAATACTTTTCTCTCCTACATGACACAAAAGTAATCTATGAGAATATGGCATATGCCACGATATGAGGAATGCATCCCAGTTGAATTCTTCAGTCAAAATAATTACCTACCTATGGCATCCTTTGTAAACGTTCTCTGAAGTGATTTTTTCCCACTATTACTGAGCACAGCAATGACAAGTCATAGCCAAAAAGCCACATTTATATACTTTAGTTAGGTAATGTCCTCATTAACAATTTTGCTGTTGTTTACCAGGGTAAAGGATGCCTGAAAGCAGTCTATAATTATACAAACAGGTAAAGCACCAAGCATCCAATTAAATGCTCTTAATGGCATTTGTTTCCCAGTTACCCTCTTGTTCTCGAAGAGTGTAAAAACCATTTAATGGACAACAGAATGCAGTACCGCCAAAAAGTAAGTCATGGTCATTGCATTTGAAAGTGACTTAATGAACCCAAGTGGCTCAATTTACCTCTTCTTTACACATTCTAAAATGATACAAAGGAAAAATAATGAAAAGTAGAATCAAAATCTGTCCTCAAATTTAACAGAAGATGGATTTTCTACCTGAAAATTTTAACAGAAGAGCAGACAGATACATGGAAAGATGACACCTCATGGTAACTTTTTTAGATCTGTCATTTTAAAGATGCGGGAATTTCACAGAATTAGAAAAAGTAATGAAGCCAAACATTTGTTTTTGGCTCAAAAAGTGATTTGCTGTGTGGTCTCTATAGTGTTTTAAAAATACACAACACAACACCATTACATCAGATAATGGATACTTTATGAATATTTTTGCTAGACTCCCTTTTATAAAACTGCAGATTTACAAGCAATTGTAAGTAAGCTGTACTACCTCAAAAACATTTTTAGAAACCTTGGAAAAGAGTGGTCTAAGGATCCAAGAAATTTCTTCCTCAGTCACCATCCCCTGCTTGACTTACACCACCCACCTAAGCTTAACTTTACTCTATAAAGTTTGTAGACAGATGTGCAAAAGTCAAATTAAATCACCAGTAGATTTTATAATCCTATTCCTTCAGTTAAAGAGATCACTAGGTATATGTGCAAGGTATTAATTAAATCACTGATAGGTTATATAATCTCACTTCGCCTAGTCAATAAATCTTTTCCAATATATTATAATATTATTATGTCATCATATATGCTTCTCTGAATCATGCTAGCCTCTACAAAATGTGAATGCTGCTGAAAGTACAGTCAGACAAGGATTATAATCTACAACATTAATAGCCCAAACTACCGCTTATGAAGCATGGCATAGGAAGTTTGTGACTTATTATTTAGTTATAAAAAGTGAAAGCAAAGAAAATCTTCTGTTTAATAAAAAGCAGAACATCTGCCCATCTGGAAATATTGCTTATAGGAACTCTCACACTCACACACCATGACACCTACACCACTATTTTATCACAAAATAACCTTTTGTATTGGAAGAGAAATGTTTGTTTTCTGATAATTGTAATGAATTACGATGATTTCAAAAGATATTTTCTCAGCTTAGAGAGAGATTCATTAGTGCTAATAAAATATCCATCAAGATAAAACCAGGTCCCTGTGATGCTCTCTACGAGTTTAACAGGTTAAAAATTCACAAAATGTTGATAAAAATATTAAAGCCTGCTGCTTCTCTTTAAATCCTGTAACCAATATGCCATTCTACTAACATAAAACATGTTAAAATGACAGGTCATATGAAAGGGAAGAAAAATAAGAAGCCTTCAGGCTTCTTAAACAGGAGTCCTTTGTTTTAAAAAATCTTCAGGTCAAATAAAATTTGCATTATAACATTATTTATAAAATAACATAAGGTGGAACTATCTTGAGTTACAGAACCTTCTCTGCGGAATAGAGTTGCCTTAAGGAAAGGGCCGAATACTTTGCAGAATTTATCTTTGTGACAGTTCTAATTTTTATGAAGGAACACAAGACATTTTCAAGCTTTTAAGAAAAACAAAAATAAATGAAACAAACAAAAAGAAAACACCCCAAGACAACACCAAACACACAAAAGAAATAAATATAAAATGCTCACTGAGCAGACAGCAGTAGAACTGATTTTTCAGTCCTTTCTAATTTGTTCCTTGACTCATGGAAAAAATGTGTATCTTGATCAGAACGTCACAGTTTTGGTCCCACTAGAAAGTAATATTCATCAATATTTTTTTTATTATGTGCTAGTGTTAATAATATTGGATCTGGCCCGAATCAGCCAATATTATATGCTTTTATTAGTCTTGGGAGGCCCAATCCAGCGAACATAAATGCACATGTGTAACTTTACTCAGGCTGGTAGCCTGATTGACTCAATAATGAGTTAACATGTAAATACATTCAGCCACACATCCAAGCATTTGCAGGATCTGTCACAGGTTTCCTGACAGCAGTCTTCCCAGGGATCTCAGAGGCCCTGGACATGGATACTGAAGCCTAAGAGACGTTTCTTGTGCTATAGAGGTCTAAATCCGAAAACTCATTCATGCACACAAGTTCAGCTGCTTTTTTTTCCAGCAGCACCACCAGCTGGAGTACCTAAGATATTAGGGCCAAATTCTGAAAGTAATTATTGTGAGAGAATAATTCACAACTAACATCTCTAAAATACCTCAACTGTTGCTTGCCTTTACAGTATTTCACAGGAGCCTTTCTGGTTTTGGACAGCACATTACAAGCGACCCTCAAGATATCAGGCTGGCTGTAAGGATTCAGTTCTGTAGGGTGTCAGGTCTGCAAACACACCATAGGGGTTTCCTCACTTATTCCCACTTCAAAGAAGCATTAAGAACAATTTCTCTTTATTACATATTTTAACTAGATTTCTTTCCCCTGTGATGATTAATTAGGCGTTTGTTACAATTTGTCTTCTTTCCACCTCCAAGAATAAATGTCCCCTTCTGCTAATCAGACACAAACAAAATGTTTTGAAAAGTAATCACTTGCTAAAAAAAAAAAAAAAAATGGAAATTGGGCTTCTGTGTTGTGAGGAATGTACACACATAGCACAGTGAAATTTAAGACGGGTAAATGATCTGACTACCTCAAAGTGAAGTTTTTGCCTTCCTACAGTGGCCTTTCACCCTGCCCTTTCCTCCAATCTGAGGAGAGCTGATGTTGATGGAACATATAATGGCTCCTTTCCTGTGTAGTAAAGTCAGCAATAAAGCTCAGTAATTAAGGTGACCGGGGAGGCCCAGCCCAGCAGGCTAGTGGTGTGGCGAACACTTTCAGAACTTCAAACAATATCAAAGTCACTGAAAAACTGGCCTAGTTCAGGACTGGTTTGAATTAAGCCTCACTTCCACACGCACTTTTCAAATCCAAGCTCAAACAAGAAAGCCAAGGCCTTCTGGATTTCATTAGAGCCAATTATCTTATCTGTTTCATCTCAGGCCTGACCCTAAGGCTGGCAAACAGCTATTCAGTGCGTTTGTGTGGTTGTTTGAGAAAGCATCCAGCCAGCCAATGGCCTGAGGAACTTCTAATTAAAACACAGTTGCCCCCTGCTTTTAGTGATTAAATATTTTCAAGCTTTTGTAAATAATTTTTCCATTCTTTGCCCAAAGCCTCAGAGGTCCAATACATGCAGTAATTTATTTAGTTTGTCAAAGAATACTGCTGGAAATAAAACTATAATAGAAATTTAGGAAACTCTTGTATTTTACTTAACTTCTGCAAGTGACATTCTACAAGCTTGCAAAACATGTATACTGTTTCTTATGTAATTAAGCCTTAATAACCTCATTGTGTTTGAAGTGCTACAGTGTATAACAGGCCCTACATTTTGTTGATAATCATGATGTTTCCTCAGATGTCAACAAGATATGTATGCTCATGGGCTTAATGAGATCATAGATGCTGTGGAAGTGATACTGAGCAATATCTGTGCTCCTGAGACAGATGGACAGACGGTGGATCACACTTTCAAAGCCTGCTTGGGGAAGGACTCCTACCAGTAGCATACTTATGTCTCAGCTGACAAAGAGCAGTTCCAGAATATAAGTCCCTGTCACCATGTCCCAAATAAATTCTAGTCATTAAAACTTGCATAAAAGAGAAAGAATTTAATGTCTTTCGTCTGGACTAGAGGAGTTAATTCCTCCATCTCTGTTTCAAGTCCTTCAAAAGGGGGACAACAACCCCTTTTGCACCATATCAGACAACCAGATTCTAGTCTGGTTCTAGCCTTGGCCCTAGCCAGGGCACCAGCTTCTATGATCCTATGTCTCACATGCAGCCATTGTCACCCGTATCAGGGGTGTGTACCCTCATGGAACATGGAGGGGAGAGGAACAGCTTACATTTCCCAAACTAATTTTTTAATTCCTTACATCTTACTATTAGCCTTAATAATAACAAACCCATTTATATTAGTACAGTGTATTGGAGGTACTGTCATGAACAAAAACCCTATTGCATAAGATACTGCAAGGAAGGAATAAAAAGATGGCTCCTGTCTATATATTCTGTGGAGACGGGGAAATACAGGGAGAAGCTGAACAAGCTAGAAAATTAGAAGCAATTTTAGCAGTATAGGAACTTAACTACTGTCCAGTTTTGCGGGAGGCAATATAGCAAAATAGAAATGTAATAAAAGATTTCAAGGAGGCTAATGAAGTAGGCTTGTAACTGCTTATAAGAATACCCTACAAGTATGAACATTATCACCAGAAAAGAAGCAGAAAACCTATACCTGATGTCATGATCTGGAAAATGAAATTCATCAGAGCATTCTGAGAATGACATTGCAATAATAAACAAAATAGCAGAAATTTAGAAACCACCCTAGCTGGTTATAATGGTAGCATATTCTGTATTTCAGACAAGCTATAGAAAGAATTTGCAAAATTTAGACATTGCTGTGTTGTGACTTCCAACAGAGAAAGTCAAAGATAACACAAGAACTTGTCTGACTGACAGATGGAAGATGGTTTTGCCTATAGAGAGTGGCAGCAGGAAGCAGTAGGAACGGCTTGGGGGTAAAAGAGTGGTAAGGTTGAGTTTGAACTAAAGGCAAATTTGCCCAATTAGTATATCATAAAGTTATTATAGATTTTCATGATGCAGAGGAGACATACCTAGAACAGAGAAGTAATTCTCTCTCAAAAAGTAATTGTATTTGCTTTGTGGATGCACTGTCCTCTAGACAGACACAAAGAAATAGAAGAGACCAAGACCAAAAGCAGAATGTCATGGAATCACTGAAGAGCGCTTAAGGAGTAAAATGTTGATTCTTCCAAAAGATAATTAAAGGAGCTATTTGAAATCTTGGCTGAAGGCCAGGGGCTACCAAACATGGAAGCCAAGGAAGGATGAATTTTCAAGACAAAGATCATCAGGGTCAATAGAAGTGGATGACACACAGGATAAGGAAAATTAAAGTGAAATACAGACTGAGGTTTTGGGCTAGGAGAGGTTTTTGATAAGAATGGTTCCAGAGGAAAGGAAGCCTGACATGGCTGAGATGCTATTTTGAAGATCTATAACTGATCCAGAGGACAGACAGCAATCTGTAAACTCAACAGTCTTGGGCACAGAGAGGGATAAAGGAAGGAGGATGATAGAGAACTTGGAACTTTTACTCTTCAATGAAACATGCTTGTATCACAAGGGACAAAAGTCTCTTGTGCAGGGAATGAGAGGTTAAATAGATGAATAAAGGAAGAGAAAATCTTGTGTCCCAGATAGATCAGAAGACAAAAGAGAATGAGGCCTGGTGCCAAGCAAAGAGTTTGAGAAGGAGAGCAGATGAGGAGCTACTCTGTGATCAGAGCTGTGGGAGGAAAAAGGGAGTTAGGGCTGCTGTGAAGAATTTGGTGAGTGGTCAGATTATGACTCCAAGAGAGAAATGTGAAAGGCAAAGGGGCAGAGGAGGGAGTATTTTAAATATTGGAAAATTATGTCTACGGTTTAGAACTATTAGAAAAGCATTTGCAATACTTTGACATTCTTAAATTTGCTCTGCAAGACCACAAAAAACAACAAAAAAATTCTCATTTTGTTCAGTGATATTTTACATAGGGGCCAGTGACTGAACTTGACACAGAGCAAGTCAAAATTAATTCAAGAACACTCATCCACTGCGTGTTTTCACTTTCAGGGCAGCTAATACTTCTCAGCAGTGGCCTGTCTGATGGTACAGATTGAGAATGAAATGACCTCCTTCATGATCAGTTGGAAATCACAGATTGTTTAGGCTGTTACAAAATCCGCATTTCTTTTCCTGCTTTTGCTTGCAGTTCCTAAGAATATATATGGAAAATTTTGGGTAACCTTTTGAAAGATGTTTTCTTTGTAGAACAAAATGAGGTAAATGAGCAGATAATAAATTGTCATTTTCAGATTCAAGAGGAATCAGTTTCCATAGAGAGTTCATCACATAGGCAGTGAAGCAGATTTTAATGAAGCATGAGGGGTGAGAAGTCCTTGAGACATAGGAAATGAAGCACTTATAGAGATTTAACAACAACACTTTCTTAATCTGTAAATATCTTTATTGAAGACATGGGAGGGCTGGATTGGATAGGGAGATAATTAGCCCCCATTCTCCTATCAGCCTAGTAACTCTGTAGGTGTACCTGACTGTACTTTTCAAAGGGAAACTTCTTTTAAGGGGGGGATGGGGAGAGGAAGCAACATTCCAAAATAGTCTGACATCGAAGGCATTGACTTCAGATGTGATGAGGTCAGGCTTGAGTACCTGATTTGTAAGAATGGGGGACAAGAAATCTTTTCAATCATTCAGGGATGGGATTTTTCACTGAATGTTTTTTTGCTTCCTAGGGTAATGTCCTCACCATAAGGCTAGAAATTAACATTGTCATGAAAGGGTTTGAAAGGCACACTTAGTTGTTTTCTTGGAAAATTTCAAATAGTTTTGGTTTTGTTCCAGTGTAGAGAAAAATCACATGTCAAAACCACTGACAGTTGCTACTTACTGGAATTGCTGTCTTTGGTTGTCTCTACTTAGTAATGCACACCCTGCACAGGAGGGAAAAAGCAGCAGAGACCAGTTAATTTACTGTAAGGGATTAAAAAACCCAAATAAGTTGCTTCTTCCCTTCACCCCTCAACCTTGTATCATCTGATAAGCATCTATGCTCCTATGCATGACATAGGAGAAATGCACCCCAGATGCAGATATTTTTCAACCTGGTTTTATGCTGTGCTGAGAGTTGTTTGGTTCAATTTTTCATAATATTTTGTAATATATTAATAATTTTGGTGACTTTATTTTAGCACCTGACATAAATATGGCTAGAACACTTGTAGGAGGTAAATATATGGATCGGCTGCTTGAAATACTTTGAAAGCCTATCTTGTTTCAAGTTATAACAACTCATGAAGCTGCTTGCATATAATCTTAAATATCTGATTGCTTAATTAGGTTAAATGTTGTTACAGTATCTAAGATCCTGAAACATTTTTTTGGTGAAAAGCCTCTGCTTTCACAAACTCTTTTAACGACTTTTGCAAGAAGCTACTATTTTATATAAGTAACAACACTATATCATAGCAATGAATTATGCTGGTATACAGAACTGAGACTTGCATTATCTAATGACACAAATGATCAGTTTACTTCTGAATTCTGACCCTAGTATATGTGATCACAGGACAAAGGCTTCATTTTTCATGAAAAAATGTACAAATATACCAAACATGATTAGTCACTCAAGGACTGAACATTTTTCATATATTGTCTGTAAGAAACAATGTCTAGGAGTTTGAAGTCTGATGGATTCCCTCACACTGGGAAACAATTTATTCTGCAAGAAGCTGCATCGATTTAATGTGATTATTGGTGGCCCAAGCAGTACTGTTAATACCACATAATCATGAGACATAGACCTCCCTGAACTTTTTCATTAGATATCCACTTTTGAGATATTTATGTTTTCGTAGTTTCAAACATCTCTCCACAAGACTAAAAGCTGACTTTAAAAAGTAATAAAATACTCAGAGTTGGGGCTCCAACAATATCCAGTAATAAGAAACCTCGTAAGATCTTGCAGGACTGAGCAGAGTGCAATTCAGCATAATTCAGGATTTCAAAATCTGACTCTTGCCAGATTTTTCTATTTTTCTTCAGAATTACTGTAGCTTTATTTGCTAGAATATACTTTCTATGAAAAATACTTATTCCTTTCATTCAATTACTTTGTGGCGAAAGTGTAGCACATTAATCATTAGGATTAAAAAATATCTCCAAGGAGTTATTGGTGCAAAAGCATGAGAACATCTATAGGCAGAGGCATGCCCTGGAGGTACCCACACAAACACACACTGAGACACAGGTGCGAGAGCACACACAGAACTTCACAGTACTTCTTTGCAATCCTGCTTATATTTGAAAGGAGCAAAATAAGCTCCCATTTCTTTTCTTCTTTAAGTATTAAAAGAAGAATAGTGGAGGTCTCATTAGCTAAGCTGGCTAAAGAAAGCATTAATCAGAACTGTGTAGCTGAAAGGCCTCTGTTTCTGCTGTTCTTGAAACAACACTTCTGTCTGATTCTGGATAATAGGCTTTTAATAAAAATATCCACCAAAGGAAAACAATTAAACAATACATAAAGCACCAGGGTGCAATCCAGTGGTACTGTTACAGTCTGGAGCTGTTCCAGCAGAGAACATGTGGATATTTTTTACAGGCTACAGTGTAGTTCTCAAAAGTTATTATAAACCAGCAAAATTTAAATTGGGGCTGGACATCTATACAGTCGCTCAGTGTTGCTGTAGGACTTTTAATTGAGACCTGACATTTATCTCCATTGAAATGCAACAGATATTCTGACTTTTAGGATAAAAATACCTTCTGTGCTCTTGCTGGTGTTTAATTTCTTCCAGGACGTTTCTGGTGATATTTCTTACCTTCCCATCAAAGTATTTTACAATATGGCAAGTCTTTATCCATACACCTTTATTCTTTCATCTTTCTGGCTTGACAAAAATTGGAAAATGGTTATATTGGAAAAGAGCTCAGGTACCTTTCAGTACTTTGAAACTACAGGCCATGTATGGCTTGGGGTTTTAATCAAATAGTTTTTAACCTGAACCACATAAAGCTGACACATGCTATATTTTATTATCCTTTCTCCTCCACCCCCTACTCTGCCATGTCAATAAAAGAAACTGTGCATCTGTAGAAAAGTAAACCAACACTAATTAATTTCTGTAATGAAGGATTTCATTTCTCTAGTTCCAGTGAAAGAGAGGAGCATCATACACAGTTTTAAAAATCCTGGTACAGTAAAAGTGAAAATTTAGGGTAGTTTGGTGAGAAGAAGTTAGATTTTTCCAAATAAAAATAAACAAGTAGGAAGAACAAGAGGTCACAGGTTATAAACACTGTTGCCAGTTTTAGTTTTATGGTGAACTTTGAAGTACAACAAAATGCTGAAAAGCTGTTTATACCAGTGTTTCAAATGCTTTTAACTCTGCTTCTCCATTTCCTAAGGACTCTGTCCCCATCCCCACGATACCAATCACCTGAATGCTCAGAACATTTGTCAAGAAACTAGAAAAAAGCATGAAAATTTACCATTATCACAAAACCTCCCCCACCACACTCAGAAAAATATTCAAAAGCCACAAATCCTCAGGACTATTTAATATTTACATATGAAACTTATACTCTAAGCAGATTTAAAAAATATTATTCCAAGCAAACGTCTGCCTTCTTCAAACTTCTTCAAAAGGGACTGCTCATGCACTGTTAAGACATCTTTTTATAGCTGTTTGGTGCAACTTCCTTTGAATTCTCCTAAGACATTTTCTACATCAGAAGGGAAAAGAAAGATATCCTTGGTTAAAATACTCATTTTTAAAGGATTCCTGGAAGAAGTAGACAAAATCAGATACTAAAAACTGATTGAAACTGTTAACTTATGACTCCGAAGAATGCTGTGGGTGACTGAGGGCAAACTGTATACATCTACACAGAAACCATTGTATAGATTTCCTAGAGCTTCCATGACTGTGTTCTGTTCAGCTATACTTTTCTTCATAAAAGCAGTACTATGCCTATGACAGTGCAGAAGGATTGTGGATGATTAGCACTCTCAATAATGGCCATCTACATTTGAGTAAATCATTATCTGCCTGCCATACATATGACTCAAGAGATTCTGCCTTCCTCTTTGTGTATGGAATGCTGAATACATTGCTGTCAGCAATAGGAAAAAGAAAGCGCAATAGCTGGGATAATCTTTATGAGTTATTGTAAAGCAAAATATTGAGAAATAATTTATTTCCATCAGTATATATGAACATGGCATTTTGCTCATCTGAGGCTATTGCCAATGGAGTTCACTGATGACATAATACAGTTCTGAAGATGTTAGTACTGTCTCCTTCAAGTTGTTTTCTTGACTCATGAGACTGAGCAGCTAACTTGGCTTTTTTATTTCCTCTCCCACACTTTTGTCTTTTTATCTCTTTATATTTGAAGCAGAAACTGGGTTGTACCACATTTTTTTTAGACCCAGCCTAGCATAATACAGCCTCAGCAGCAGCCCCTGGAGATTACAGTCATAAAAATTAATAGCATTAAGTTATGAGTATTTAAAATTATTGTTTAAAAGAACATTTTTTTCTCAAAAGCTATTCTTGGTGGAATTCATTAAACATTATCAGAGTACACCACTGTTCTATGACTTGCTGTAAACAGGCAGAGCTAGGAAAAATGTTGATTTTTGTGTCTTACATTCTTTTGCTTACCAGAAACTAGATTTCTACTCAGAGAGTTATACAATATTGCAGAACAGTGGTGTCAAAGACAGCCACAATAATATTCAAAATAATATAAATCAGTGGTTCGCCCTCATGTGGTATATTTAGCTCATTTCTATAAAATAGCAGGGCTTCAGAGATGAGCAATTAAAATGACTTGGCAACTGGATATATTTCTAAATGAAGAGAGATTGAAAAGACCAGAAATGTTATAGTTTGAGAGAATATAAATAGGAAAAGAAATGACACAGATAATGCAAATATATTTAAAATAATAAATATGGATAACCAAGAATATGCATTTCATCTACACATGTAGTACATGAACAAATGGACATTTAATGAAAGTGGAAGCCTAATTATTTGAGCTGAAACAAAGAACTTTTGTTTTTCAGACACATATTAAGACCATTAAATTCAATACCAATAAGATATACAGAAAATTAGTTATCTCCAATTCCTTAGTGAACAAAAAGATATAAAAGTGAAATTTAAAGGGAAATTAAAATAATATATGCAAATACACTGTCTATGTATACTTATATGAAAAAATAAGGAAAATACAGCCATATAGTGTTCTCTATAGGGTTTACGTATCAAATTGTAACCTAAAGAGTCAAAAAAATTCATACCAGTATCTGTGCTGAAACAGAAGAATATGAAAAGAAGAATATATTTGAACACCAACAAAAGTGCATTTATAAAGTTTTTCATTTGAAATGTCAAAATTAAATGTCATCAGATCAGAAAATATAAAAATAAGACACAAAAAGGGTTGGTATACATCAGTGCAATCTCTCAAATAAATTTAACTATGATGTTTAAGTCTACAAGACTGCAAAGAATATATCAGAGTTCAAAACACAGAATTTTAGACACATTTATTTTCTCCCAAAACAAGCACTGAGGACTGTAAGACAGAGTGAAGATTTTCTGCACAACTTTTCTTTCATTTTTACACTTTAACATATATGTTTTCATGTATGATTTTAATTTTGAATTCTTTTTAGATAAAATTATTATTTTTGGGACAATTATAAATTTTGTCCTGTATTTTAAATTGAATCATGGATATAATTCATCCTTAACTGTGACTTAACATCACCTATGCCTTTTGAACTTGCTCACCCCCTGAAATTAAAATCATACATGTGACTGCTAAAAATTGGAACTCAAAGATAATATTATCATGAGCAATTTCTAATCATTCCAAGAAACACACACACACACATACGTTTTATTTTATGTAAGCCTTTATGGTCAGGTTAATTGATATGCTGTGGCTGTTTTATGCTACTCTGGAGTAGAGAAAAGCAGCCAGTGCATACTGGCTGGTTAAGCTAAATTTACAGCTCCTTTGTTAAAATAAAAGCAGTGCAAAGCAGTTGGAAGGCACACCCCAGTATCATTTTGTCTCTTGCTTCTCCCTCACTCTCCTAAACACTCACATTTGTTCCCACTGCCTCCTGTGTCATCTTTATTCTGCTCTATAGAAGCACATCTTCCCTGTCCTCTGTAAACTCCAAGCATACACATATACATATGTGCATGTACAACACAGACCTAAGCCTCTGTCTGCTGCCTCCTTCACTGAGCCCATCTGGTAAAATGCAGAGCTTATGAAAATAATTATTTGAACATTAGTAGTCGACCATTGCTCTTATTTTTTCTATAACTGTTGGCAGTAGAGACTGGATTACATCCTCATAAACTCACGTAGAATTATCCTCTTAGAAAAGAGCCACCATCTTCTATTGCTTTCAAAGAGATTAAAGCAAATTTAACTTGAATAGATGGCAGCAAATGATGAAACAAAACTCTCTAAAGGGAACGATACATGAAGCCTTGAAAATAATGGAGAACTGCTTTGGTTAACAGGGGAAAAGAAGAGATGCCTGCACTTTAGAAAAAGGACATTATTTCAAGGATTTTTGTAGACAAGTTGCTTAACTATGGTAAACCTCAAACAAAACTTTTCTGGAAAAATTAAAAGGTACAGTGATTTAATTACTACACTTCTTTTCCATTCTAGAGAAACTTCTCTTTCCTACATTTTATACTACGTCCTTGCAGTTAACACAGGCAAATATATTTTCTTATTAGAAATGGGAAAGAAATGGAAAGGAAAATGTATTCTTTTATACATGAAAGAGCAGTCTTCATCTTCAGTCCAGTTACAGACATTTAAATTTTATTTTGTACTAGAGTTAGTTTTAAAATACAGTAAAGTCTCTTCATGTAGCACTGAAATTAAAATGGCAAACACAAACCAGCACCATAATTTTTCCTGTTTCACTATAGAGTCCCACAGCAGCCACTCACTCAGCATGCCTTTGAAGTGATTATTTTGTTATGCCTCTAACTCATATCCAAATTTTCTGCATTTTTACACATGAAAGTTATTTTTCCCTGAAGAAATACAAATATTTTCTCCTGGACAGTGTGGAGGAAGAGTGAGGTGGAATCTCATTCAGTCCCAACAAGATGCACTTAAAATAGATTCATCTGGTGATTTATGCAGTGGAAAATAATTAATATTCAGCTCCCTACATGTGTCTGTATGCAAATACTTACGTTCTACAAATAGATTCTGGCCTGTGAACAATATACCTGATATAACTACATCATCATATATAATACATCATTATTGACAAAACTCCTGAGTCAGAAAAAAGCCTCGCTCTCTGTTTCTGTGGACATCATTCAGAAGAATGTGAAATTTGACAGTCAATCAAGCAGTGACAAGCTACCTAGTGTCATGGCTGTTGACACTTCAAATATGTGCTTGGTGCAATTCTGGAAAGAAACTAGGGCTCTGCTGGTGAGAAAGTGAAGGTTATATGTACCCCCTAGGGAGCTTTAGATGATTCTAATGCAAATTTCTCAATTCCTAAGAACTCAAAGGGTTAGGCTTCCAAGGCAGGCAGAAAACAGGAAACTTCAGCATCTTACCATACAGGCTCTACCTATCTGTAAACTTACTCACACCATGGATATTTTGCAGAGGACCTTCACCAACTATCTCTCCTGACTGCTAGGGATTGAAAACTGCATAACCTCTCTGTCTACTGGGGAGTAGGCATGAAAAGAAAATCTCTCCATTTTGTCCCTTATTTTTGTCTTAAAATTGAGGATGTTCAACATTTTACCCACCCCTTAGATTGGATCTTCCCTGTAAATCTGTCTCTAAAATCAATTCATCTCAAAAAAAAAAAAAAAAAAAAAAAAAAGAAGGAAAATCAAGCCTATTTTCCTATCTACATAACTCACTGTTTATTTTCCTAAAAACTGACCTGTTGCAGGTCAAAACTCCAAAACAACAGCTGACTTGTGGATGTATTTTAGCAGCTCTTCTACTGAAATTCTGGAAGCCTGTACCTTTCTATCTATGGCTAAATGACTGAACTGTGGATCTCTCTTGACTGTCTCACAATTCTGGCAAAACTGAGAACACAGTCTCTATGATGTTTGAAATTTTGGATAACAGCAGGGCTAGATTCTGCTGCACAGATTGCCTCCTTACTAGAAGTCATACACTTAGCTAACACTCAGACCAGATGCACATAAAATAGCTACCATGTTCTTCTTATGTAAGTTACATATTTCTCTATTCACCCTTCAAAGTTCCATGCTGTTTGCTTTATTGATCCCCATTCAGAATTGTCATACCAGTCATACCAAGTCCATCTCAATAATCCCTAGATAGGGCACAACGACTGTGCCCAAGCAAAAATGGTCTTAGGGCGTAGGGAAACATTTCCTGTCCATCCTACTGTTTTGAAGAAAAGGAAAACAGCAATAACTATTGTAATCAGTCAACAGCATTATATTAAAAAATATAACCTTCACGTTAATTACAACATTAATTGTGAGGTTAAATGAAAGCATTGAAAAGAGAAGCATTAAATTCTGCACCATCAGCAATTCTTTTAAAGGAGATCTCAAACTTGACTTTGAACTTACCTGCATTAAAATAAAATACAAAAAATAAGCATTTATATTAGTGGTATGTCTGCAAATGATCAGCCAGCATGTAGTAGTTTACATGAATTTTATTTTCCTGACTAGTGCCACTTTGCTCAGGCACAAACATTGAAATCCCTTTAAAACTGAAGCAGAGCAAAAGGTACAGCAGCAATATTAGCTGCTCCAAACTACTCACTAGCATGTCTTAAAATAGAACTGCAAAGTACATGTTTGACAAGGCATTATTAAGCCCAGGCATTTGTTGTCAGGATACCAGGGGTGCCAATTATGGTTGCAGTCAGTTATGTGAATCTTTTGTTCAATAAACTGGGACCACCATTCTCCACAGTATTAGATGGCCAGATTACCTATACCATTACTGGGACAAGCTGGATCCAAACCAAGAATTCTGGGATGATCATACCAGATGTATTGATACCAAACACTAATAGCAGTGATTTTAACCATCCAGTCCCCTAACTTCAGTAAAAATCTCATCAAAGAATAGGAAAGATCCTGGAAAGAGCTTGAGGAAATACTGAGGAGTACGAACTTTGGAGCCTGCTACTATTTATTTAGACTCTTTTTAAATACAGGCAAATATTGTAAATAAAATTGAAACCTCTTCCACAGCAACAGCGTGATACTGTGAATGTGTAATGCTGTTTCTGTGTCTAGGGTTTATACTTTGAATTCAGGTGTGTTGTTGTCTGATCCTCTGTATATTATTTCATGGGCTGCACAGGAATGCTACAGAAAAGGAAAAAAAAAGGTTTTATATTTCTTGTGATGCATCATCAACTGAATATAGTCAAAAGCTATATAAGATAAATGCATTACTTCAAACTAGAAGTCTTGAAAGTGACTGGAAATATGTTACTTGTCTCATTGCCTTTCTTGCATATCAGTTTCCACTTTTCAAACACGTAGCCTTTGCCCTGTCTTGAAAGGTGAGTGAACACTAAACTCTTCACTGGACTACTTATCATGCAAGAAAATGGTGTATATAAGGCAGGACTACTGAAAGTCTAAAAGAGTGTGTTTTAAACAGCTTTTATCTCCTCTGGTCCCATAAAAATAAGACTAAAAACTATGGCGCATTACCTATGAAAGAATAAAATTTCATTTAGAATAAGCTATTGAAAGTAAGGAGAAATACTTTCATGCATGCAATATTTCCTGTCATTTTTACTGAGACATTTCACAATTAACTTCATTTTCACCATACAAGTTATTTACTTCTAAGTAAATTACACTTTACTGCAATTCATAGAAAAAGCCAATTGGTCAAATCTATGGCATCACAATGAGACTTCTAAGTGAATGAGGAATGCTGGATTTGGACCGTACTTCATATTACTTTCTATCATCTTCTTTACTTGCATGTAACTGCAATTGATGTGAGTGTGAACAGTAATTTTCTTCTGCCTGATATAATTGCTTACATTTAAATTCTGTAGGTAGAGAAGTGAACAAGCTCAAAGTCATTTTACTGGCATGATATAATAATGATAAAATTAGTGACTGATTAAATAGATTTTTTTAAATTATTGAGTGGATGATCACAACAATTAAATTATCCATTTTTATTATTTACTAAGCTTTTGTAGACTTGGATACCATCATTAAATTAGTTTCACCCTGAGTCATTTTCCTGTCTTGCAAGATTTCATTAGCTTTTTGTTCATGTGCTTATGTTCTACATCCAGTTTTCAGAACTTTCAAAAAAAACGTACAAACCTGAATGCTGTGAGATACTCAACATCACCCATAGGAGGATCTAAGCCACCTGTCCAAGCAATATTTATGTTATAACCTTCACCAGGGCCACTTCCAACCTGAAAAATAGGAATAAAATGCCAAAAAGAGTGAAGAGGAGAAACAACAAGGGGGAAAAGAGAAGGAAAGCACAGGAGGTGGTGGTGGGGAAGAAATAGTTTTTGTGTGCTTCAGAAACAAACATCAAACAACATGTCAGATCAGCCCAGCCTTGTTTGACAGGGACTGCTCTGGGTTATGCACTTGTTCTCCACTGGTCCCCTGCTCCCAGTAGACAATTTGGTAATCTGGTGTAATTTAAGGAACCAGAGAAGGACAAGAAAATTAGGGGTAATCATGCAACGCAATTACCTGAAAGATACAAATAAAAATGGGACTCTAAAGAAATAAACTTAACCTCATTTGGGGCTCCACTGCCGGGGAAGAAGTTGCCTTCATCATAGCGATGGAGGGAAACATACAGGATGCTGGGGTCAGCATAAAAAGCCTGCTGTGTACCGTTGCCATGGTGAACATCCTAAAGGAGAAAGAAAACAGATGACAAATGCAATAATGTCCAATTCAGTATAGAGAGCTCACTTCTGCTTTCCTTTACCCCCTCTCCCCTGTTTCTCTCCCTCTCCCTTGCCCTCCTTTTGTCTTTCTTTTCCCCCTCCCTTCACCACCCCATACTTCCTGAACTTTCAGGCAAATTACTCTTTAATGCACTCATTTTTTAAACTGGCTTCTAAAAATCAGGAAACCATAGCGAGCATGCCCTGGAGACTCCAGATGAGCAGTCAGTGAGAAATCCCAGTCCTTTTGTACAATTAGATATTTATACACCGGTTCTTTGTACTCCTTGCCTCAGTGATGGAATCTAACATCCTGTTTTATGGAGAAATTTTATGACTTATTAACTGCCAACAGTTCATAACCCCTCAGGCTTAATTAACTAGCCTCATTGGCCTCTGAAGAAAGACTAATGTTTAAACTACAAACTAGTATTTTGCAGAAGGATCTATGGTTTACAGAGCTTTTTCACAATTCTTGACAGAACACTAAACATAAGTATATCCATTGATTTGCCAAGTTCCACTACTGAGGTCAAAGGCTCTGCGACCAGCTGAGTAAATTGGCTTTCTTGAAACAGTCAGTTCAGTTCAGTCCCTCAGCAGTTAGATCCACATCAAAAGAGATGCCAGATGCAGAAAGGACTTCATACTTCATTTTTGCAAAATCATGACGGCAACAGTTGAAGACATACGAATATGATCTCAGTAGCTATTAAATCATCTGGCAGATAGGATGGTGCCTTCCCCAATCAAGTAGTGACCTTGGCCAGTCTCCATATTTCAAACATTGTATAATGCCAGTGAAAAGAAATTCTGTCATTAAATTAAATACTGGAAAAGAAATGCTGACAGTATATCTGTATAACAAAGGCTGATGATGTCGACTTTTCCTCTTTTTTAGTTTTGTTTTCACAGTTCTACTATTGTACTATGTAGTTAGGCATGCAAGAAGATTTACAAATGAAAATGGAAAATCCACTTGCCTTTCAGTAAAAGAAAATTGAGTCTTTTTTGTAAGTTCGCCTTCTACATTTGTAAGAAGCTGAAAAATTATGGATATTACTGATTCTTCTCCCTTAAGCCATCCTTTTGAAATTTCTCATATAATGAGAGAATTCAGAAGGAGTACAGAAAAAGTTTCTGGATGGCAACAGTATAACTGAGACTGTATTTTATGAACACTAAGAGGTCTGAACCAAATTTAGTATCACAGAAACAATGGTTACATTTTCCTCAGGATATCTAGACTCCAGGAAGGTTGAAATTATGCTTGTGCTGCCAATGGCACAGCAAGCACTGTGCATTGCTTGTGTTCTGCGCCATCTGGTCTAGCCCATGACCTTCACCCGCATTGTTCAGGACTCTGCATTGATTGAGTCTTACTTGTACAGCATTGTGCTTCACTTGGACCCTCCTCTGGAACCTCTGTGGGGTAATATTGTAATGGTTACTTTTCTTTTCTCAGCTGAAAGTACTTGAAAAACAACATGGGGATGAACTTACAGCCCAACTGAATGCCAGGGTTAAATGTAAACATATTTTGGAGGTACAAGGGAGCACACACTCATGTAAGGGTGTTGGAGATTTGAAGGCAGCCAGCATAGTATTAAAGGGCTCTGACTGGCAAATGAAGCAAAATCTGGAATGCAGACTAACCCCAGAATCCCATTCAGTCTTCAACTGTGACAGAATTCATTGGTTTACTCCAGACCCAGATCATGCTAACATACATGTACATATGGATGATCTTGGAACAAGAATTGTAACAACAATCTGAGAAGTTCTGTTGGCCATGCAGATAGATCTGCAGAGACTATGGATAAAAACATAGTAGGACTTCAATTTTATTTTAATTAGTCTTTCCATGCATGCTTGGGGCTTTAGATATATTTTTGCTGTAACATTTTTCAAAAGAGAAGAAAAAATATTAAATAATCATAGAGAGAACTTAAAAAAATTATTATTCAAATTTTTATTATTCAAATGCATAAAATTCTGCTAGCTTTCTTGTCTAAACTTTAATTCCATCAAGGATTACTGAGTTTTGAAGAGCAGTAACTTCTCTGGTTAGACAAAGCAGCGTGTTTTTTAAGACTGCGGATATTACCACATGGCAAATGTGTTCATATTCTGCCCTTAGCAGATCAAATGTATTCCGGGTATAAAAGTCAGTTCAAAAATGGAAATTTATTCAAATGGTGGAATAAAGAAAGAAAAGCTGAAAAAGAGGTCTTTTATTTTAGTGTAGAAATAAATAAATGAATGATTAAAAATTAAAAAGTTAAAAATTTATATATAACACGTGTAGCTGCTATGAAGACTACACTTGATTTGTAACTAGACTCCAGTTTAAATGTATGGGACTGAATATTACATTTTAATATTTACATTGTAGTATAATGTATAGCTGCCAACCTGCATGGGGTCCTCCTGTGGTAGACACTATCAAAATATAGTCTTAAAGGTTAACTTCAAGTCTAACATCTGTAATTCCAGTCTTTCCTTCAGATGCTCAAAACTCTGTTGGTGGGCATAAAGACGTCACTATTAACTCGTTAATTCATTTCATTTGGATTGCGATTTATCTGTAGTTTGCATACATAAGAAATTTTCCATATGAATTTTTGTACATCATTGTGCTGATCATAGAGCAGACTAGGGACTGGACTGTAACTGTTCCAGGAATGAAGTAATCTGTGTCAGCCATATATTTCTCCCTTTTCAACAGCTTAGTTATTCTGGCCAATGGGACAGAGTCAGAGAGAGGTTGAGTATTTCCTGCTCACTGTCCTAGGTAAGGACAGGCAGCTTCACAGGTAATGTTTTGTACATTTAACTTTTCCTTGAAAAATTGAAGCTGAATTCCCAAGTGCTTATTGGCCAAGCAGGTCAAATGGAATTGGTTTCTTTTCCCGACAAAGCAAATGTAACATTTACAATCAAAAAGACTTAGAAACATTCACAAAATATAAAGTTTGGATAGGCTTTTCCTATTAAAAACAAGAATAAACACAGAGTTCACTTTTGGCCAGTATTTACAGCAGTAAAACTCAATGAACTCTTAAGATTCAAGTCAGCAAACAGATACAACATGCAGTGGAAGTGAAATCTTAAAAAATATTCTTGCAGTTAGAATTATGTTTCTAATTGATAATAGAACATTCTGAGAAATATTTGAAAAACATTTTAAGAATATTTAACCTACCCATATACTTCTTCTACCACTCATTTTTCACTTGCCACTCCTTCTCTCACGCTCCCCCTTTCTCTGCTTCTCTTCAACAGCCAGTACACATGTTTAACTGAACAAAAGTGCTAGATGGTAAGGCCACGACTTCACAATAAGATTTAATTACGAGTGCAGATATGAACAAGATTTAGACTATTAAGCCCTGCACTTCAAAAACCCTTTAACATATTTTGTCTTTAAATCTTTTATCACCTGCAAAAATTAATTAAGTGCAGATGTAACAGGTTAGGTTTTGATGCCAGGGTTCATTTCCTGTCTATGCTTTGTCAGGCACCCTATTACACCTCCTCATGAACTGTAGGAAAACAAAAATGGTGCTCATAAATCAGCATTCAACTTTCCTTGGGCTGTGCATTGGACTGATCCGTTAAGTGCAAGGCAGAACTCCAATTCATTATTCATGAAAATAATATAGACAACATGCCAAATGTCATCTGCATTTAAATAATCCATTTGTTAAACATATAAAGTATTGGGTAAGAATGCCTTCTATTAAAATACAAGACTAATCCAATGAAGTGGATTTTTAATCACATAGCTTTCCTTCAGGGAACCATCAAAAGCTAGCATACATGACTTGAAAACTTCTTAGAAGGAATGACCTGTTGATTTGTTTAATAATATCAAAGTTACACAACAAGTCAAATCGTTGCTAGCTGGGGGAAGCGGCCAATTTGGTTACCAAAACAACAACCTTCTTTAAAGCACATCTGACCATTTAAAGTTTGTATTCTGTAGGGAAAAGTAAACTCGGGTTCTGTGGGTTACTTTAATGGTAGAAGTATCAATTCATTTAAGGACCATAAAAGTTGCCCTGATCTGTACCTTCTTCTCATTAAATTGCAGTTAACACCGTTAAAGTGAAACATAGATGTTTATGGCTTACTGCCATCCTGGCTTTAATGAGTTCCCAAAATCAGAGGAAATGTACACCTTTGTTACTAGTAGGTATTAAAACCAGGAAAGTCTGACATATAAATGCAAATTCAGTATCTTTTATCTAGATGCACTGAAAGTGTGATGCTTGCCAAGAATACATACCAGATCTACAATCAATATCTTGCCTATGTTTAGCTTGTCTCTCAAATATTTGGCAGTAATTGCAATCGAATTAAAAAAGCAGAACCCCCTGTGGAATAGAGAAGAACAGAAATAAGAAAGCAAATCAGTCAGGAAAACAGCTATAAATAACGTTCAGAGCATTTTAAAAAATGCTATATGATCTTTGAGGCCATAAATCTGCTTCTGGGAGTACCTAGAAAGCCTTTTCAGTCATCTGCTAACAATTACAGTTCTTCAGAGACATGCACAACACAGGTGATTGCCAGTAACCTTAGTGCTCCAAGATGGGCAATATTCCCTGGTACTTACATGGCTGTTGATTCTTCAGCATGATGGCCTGGGGGCCTTACAACAGCAAAGCCATTCTGTAGGAACAAGATAGGTTTTCAATTATCAGCTTAAAAAAATACTTGACTCAGTGCAAAACAGAGCAGCAGGCAGACAGGGCTGAAATCTATTAGAAGCTCTTGAGCACTTTTTCTGTCCAATCGCCCTTTCATAGTAGTGCCAGAAATAATATATTTGAGAACAGTGGCACATAAACTCATATAAATATACACATGCACATATATACATACACATGCAACATGATCTAAAGAGGAGGAAAAAGGCAGGATGAGACAGCCATTGTTATCAATTCTGCTGTCTACAATTCACATTTAAAAGAAAGCAGAATCCACTGATCCACTCTTGATTTAAGTTCATGTAATCTTACATTGCTCTGGCTTGAGATATTTCAACACAAAAGTGCCTGAGGTATATATTTTACATGATTGGTTAGTGTTGACTCTACCTTCTGTATGGACTAAATGACAAATTCACACACACATGTAATTCCCAGCCGCATAAAAAGGGTGTCAATGAATATCCCATATTTCTCCAAACTGTAAATTAAACTTGGGAACCTGCCACACTCACAAGTTTAAAAGATTCCCTAAAGCCAATTTCTAACACACTTTCTGGAATTGTATATAAATTTAATGAAATACAACACTAGGATCAGTGATGATCAAGGTATTTTTTGCCTCTAGTGTCACTGAAGGTAAAAGAAAAATTAAATTTTCCTCCTTTCACTGTGGGTAAGGTAAAGGGAGAATGTAGTAGTAGCAAGGTAGTTCTGTTCAGAAAATTAGATTATGTATTCAAGAAGCAGCGTCACATAAGAATGTGTATCATACCAAATTTCTTTTACAACAGTCAGATACAGGAGTAACACCATTACTTCATCATATTTACTCTTAAGTTCAACTACTCAAGACAGTCTCTTCCATTCAGCTATATATTTTCTTCTGACATCAAATTACTGCCAATCAACATACACATAAAAATAAGTAATTATAATCTGTGCGTCAGTACATCATTAGACTTGCATTTTCAAACAGCCTCATAGAAACAACATTTGACTGCAAGACCAATCAAGCATGTGATTTTCAGAGAGGAGTGGAGAGAAATAAAAAGGATGGAGAATTTCTATTTTTAAATAATCAATATTACAGTAGTCCAGTTTGATACACTTCAACTAGGCAAACATCAATGTTTCAGCTTTTACTTATCTGAAACAAGCACGATAATCACTACACTTTCATGTAAATAAGGAGCAAGATAATAAAAAATGCAAATAAGGTGGTTAATAGAGTTACTATAGTGACTGTGAAATCTGGTTATTTACAGTCTTATGAATGTGTGCTTGTGTGTACCTGTGCAATTGTCTACCTATGTTGTTTCACTGGCATTATTTTATTAATTAATTAGGAAATACTACCAGGCTATCTCATATAGTTTGCTGCTAAGTGTAATCCAAGCAGACAGCTGCATTTTCGTGGAGTGCGGCCAAACTTCTATCAGACTACAGCAAACTTAACTATAACGCAAATGAAGTACACCTGTAAGGGTGATTCTTCCGGCCACCACTTAAAGAATCTGGGGGATTTGACACATGCCTTATTTTTCATTAAATATTCATATTAAAAAAAAAAACCAAAACAAATCCATACAAACAAACAAGCAAAGAAAAAATCCCAAACAAAACCAACCAGACAAAAAAACCCCAAAACAAATCAAACAAAAAATACTAGAGTCAGAACAAATATATACATTCATATTTCGGCAGGCATTCCTGGAGGTGGATTATAAATCGCCTATAGATCAAACACACCATCAAAAAAAAAAAAAAAGCCTTGTGGACCTCACTAATCTGCAGAACCAAACCAGCTTTACACTCTAAGCTAAACCCCTATCCTTATCCTTCTGAGGATTTTTAATATTTCCTTTTCACACAAAACATGACTTAGAGAAGAATTCTGTGAAGAATTCTTTTGTAGTGTCTATGAGAAACAAAGTATGTGTCTGCTGAGGAATGTGTAGATAATGAAGTGAAAACAGACTTAGAGAAAAGGGTATTACTAGAGGCAGAGCATCATGCTACCTTTATTTTGTTCTCTTGATATTTGTAAGAATTTGGAAAAAGTCCATGCAAGGCTTACAGCTGCCCCTACTCAGCTCACAGATCATTATCATCTAACTTTATCAGCATTCCCAAATGATCAAAATAATTAAGATGATTATCTCTGGGAGGATTTTTTGCAGCAATATAGAGACAGAAAAAATCAACACTGCTGGCTTTGACAACATGACAGTGAGTTACAGTATAGGCTTCTCTTTTCTGTTCCCTTACTTTGACACAACTGTTTGGAAAGCTTGTTTTTTTATAGCTAGCTAGTTTCTGCTATCAGAGCTTAAGTTGACTGCTACAGTTCTCCATAAGCATGGACATTTGCATCAGTGTTGTGACCATTTTATATGTGCTTTTACATTAGAAGGAGTTCAGTATTCACATAAGAAATTTTCTTTTCTAAAAATATAGTGCATACGTTATATTGATGATAAAGCATACAATATAATCAAATTTTACTAAACACTGAAAACTAGTTACTATACAGTATTAACAGCAACCTTTCAATTGATAGAACACTTTATTTCTTCTACTTTCAAACTTTCTATGAATACAATGTACATTTGTAGAATAGAACATTAATTTATTTAGATATTTAAATACCAGACAGTGAGCTCAGAACAGTAGACAGAAAGGCAAAAACCTGCTTTAAAGATAGAAAGACAAACACAGAGCACTATGTTTTAAATGAAGCCAACACACATAAATTCAAAGCATTTTACACAGAACCTTATTTATACTAGGATACAGACACCTTTATATGTAGACAGAGCATTAAACTGTCTGACAGACATGAACATTAGGAAAAGGACTCATGTCTGTGCCATTATATGATTGCCTTTAGTTAAAATTGAGGTTAAAGAGCAAAGCCTGAATATAGATATTCTAAAAGCTGCACATATTTGAACAACAAAGAGAAGTCTGCCCAAACTCAGTTTACAAAGAAGATCCATTGCAGATAGACCTATTTAGTTGGATCACTAATGAAAACCAAGGAAAAAAATTACTCTTTTTCCACAGTAAGTTAAGTATTCTCTTCTTTCATAACTCCAAATAGGTAGTTGGATGCCTGATTTCCAAAGAACAGAGGTGTGCATCCTACTGTGGCCTTTTTGTCTTCAGTGGTTCAGCTGATTCCTTTCTATAGCATGCTGGGTTACAGTGCTGGGCTACAACATGCTTGGGCTTCCACTATATACCCCTCTGAACCTCTCCAAGACAAGCTCTCAAGACAGTATCACAACACAGGTGGTTACTCCAGGCCTTGGGACTGACCATTCCTAGTAGGGTTCCACTGGTGTTTCTATTATACAAGGGGGTAAAACTAGACCTAGACAGTTTTTCCCTAGAGCAGTACATGGTGAATGTAGCAAGGTGTCACACAACTCTTCTCTTTGTTTGACATTGAGTAGCTTGGTCTGCCAGGTTCCAAGTGGACTAAAAGCAATCCAGTCAGTCCCACACTTGGGGTATGCTGAGGTTTCTGTTGACTCCAAGAAAAGCCACTGCCATGCAAGAAATACGAGTAAACCTCATCAGACACTCCAAAAGCATTTACTGAAGCAGTAGACATCTCAGATTCAACTCCTTGAATGTAGGGATGAATTTCTAGATATTCTTTGCATACTTTTGTGAGTATTTAGGTTATGTGGTCCATAAAGTAGACATTGAGACACATCTTTAAGTGAGTTTTTAACAACAGGTCTAGAGGCATGTTCTGCCTCAGTTCTTATTCAAACTTATGGAGCTTTAATTATTTCCTGCAGCAGCAGAAACATCCTCCTAAAGCCAGGTGTTAAAGATTTTATGTTCTGCATGTTTTAATCCCTTAACCTATCTAACTCTTAGCTCTTAAAATTAGAAGTGCTTAAAAATGGTATTCTTGGACATTCGTTTGTTTTAAATGGGAAAGGTTTGCTTCAGTGTGCACAGGCTTCTCTTCAGAAGAGAAGCCAATCACTGAAGCTATTATTTCATTTCTTTGTAGAAACTTCTTTAGTTATACAGAAATGTATCCATTGCTTCTGTCAGAATTTATATTCCTTATGTTTTATATATATACAAGTTTTTATTCTCACAAAGCTATAAAGCTATATACAAACCTATTCCATTAAATTTAAGAGATGCTCCATACAGTGTATCTGACAGAGTGTAACCCTGAAGTGATCTTAGCGGCATCTTTAACTGTGCTATCTGTGGCTTAGTTAATTCCTACAATAACAAACAGCCTGCTTTATGTCTCGTCTGCTTATGACAATCCTCTTGCAACTGGTACACTGAAGCAGATAACCACATTCCTGCCAGTGTCACTTATGCTGTAATGTGACGCCAACTTATGCCATCCAACAGGGAGGGTAAGAATAAGGGTGAGTGGTGTAAGGACAAGACAATCCTCAGGTACCAGTTTAGGACAATTTTTACAACCTACTCATACTGCCAGAGCAGGAGCCAGTATCTGGCCCTGGGGTTCTGCAAATGCAGTGAACAAGAACACATGATTTAAGAGAGCAGTATTAGCAGCATGTAGATTTACCAAGAAAACAGTAATGGACAGGAGGGAATATCATTTTGTCTTTCAGAGGAAGCTAGTAGGGGCCAAGAACACAGAAATGGACATTAAACATTTAACTCTGTGATGGCAACAAAGTTTCCTGTATGGTTTCCTGAAGGTCTAAAAGGATGGCACCAGAAAACATGCATGAAAAGTTGGTGGTTGCAAGCTAACTTATATACAACCAACATGACCTGCTCAGCCACAACTAGTGTTAACTATATCAGGAAAGAAAGCAAAGAGTTTTAAGCACAGAGTGGTCATGGAGATAAGCTATGTACCACACATATAATTAAAGTTGTACTACTATATGAAATAATAACAGTCATTCAGTTATAAATATAACCATAATTGCTGGGATAAAATATCTAAGAAATGGTTCCATATGAAATATTGTAATTTTGTAACTTTGTAAAAGCAAAGAATACAAACTACTATCTCAAAGACTTTATTGGTAACTTTGATTGATGGCTTTTATCAGTCACATCTTTAAAACTAGCAAAATAAGAATTCATTTGTTACCATTTCTTACACACTACGCATTGCTAAAAATGCTGTGCCTGGGTATAGAAAAAATACCTCCTTTTGTGGGTGCAACACATCACTCAGATTTTTTTTTTTTTTTTGAGAGTATTACAGGGCAGATGGTGAGACAGAGAGATAGAAAAAAGGGTAGGACAGAGCCTACAGGAACAGTACTGTTCAGCCTACAGGAACAGTACTGTCCAGGAGGCACCTAAGCACAGAGTACTTCCTAGGAAGGAGATTTCTGCAGGCAACCAGAGGAGCTGCATAGAGTTCTGTGTTATTCAATCAGGCATGTAAATTCTCTGGACTGAAGCTTTTCTGGAGGCAGGATGCTGTGGGATGAGGGACATTTATTTTCAGCTCTTTTTGATTATTATGCCTTTAGAAAAATACTTCAGTGTTGTTCTAAGAAAGCATAGCAGTAGAGCTGTGAAACATGGTTGAGGGATTTTTACACAGAATACTTTTAAGACTAGAAAACTAAGAGCTTGGGAGAGTGAGGGCGTTGATTTAGCTAATTCTGCCTATTCACTAGATTGGTACAATTTACTGTGTGATGATCCCTCCATAGCCTTGTGTGACAAAGGCCTTGAGGACAGTAATAACCAAGCTCAATTGGAATGAGAGTTTCAAGTTCAATTTAAGTTATCCACGGATTATACAAAGACATTAGAGCAGCAATGAACAAACACAGGAGGTTTATTTTGGTATTGATTCAATCTGACATATCAGAAAGAACTATCCCAGGAACATATCAGATTCTGATTTAAAGGAAACTCTTTTCAACTGCTTTCATTCTCTTAAATGACCCCTAACTACCAATAGGGCAACTTTACATGTGTGTGTGTGTGCACACATACATATGACCAGGGAGAGAAAGGGTTTGTGCTTCACTCAATTCAGCTGAAGTGATGTTCAAGACAGTCCCAGACCACACTTAAAACTTATGTGCCATTTTTCTCAAGTGCTCTTTTTCAAAAATGCTTCTTAATTCATTCAGATTTTTAAAAATAGGGAATTACTATACAAATCCTACCAGCTCTTTGTAGTTTACTGTGCAGGTCTCTTCTGTCTCAAATTTGTAAAACTAAAAATATATGGTGCTTATATGTTTTTATTACAGTAAAGAGTGCTGCCATCGCCAATGTTGACATATTTAAAGGGTATGCAAAGTAAATTACTCAGTAATACTTATTTGGGTATTGTACATAAAGTAATTAATTCCATCTTATAATAGCACTGAATGGGGTCATCTGAGGCTGAAGAAAACCATTTCAGAAATGTTCCTTTGGATTTTCAATAGTTACATGATCTACTCTGGCTCTGAGTTGCCCATGATAATGGAAAGTCATCTCTCATAGTGAAAAGAGGTTTTTATTAGGTATATTTTTTTTTAAATTTTATTTCTCAGTGCTAGTTTTTTTGGCCTTTTTTTCCTGCCAGTCAATTGCAAGATATTAAGGGACAGCCAGAGAAATGTACAATTCGATATCAGAAAAGAAGTTAAGATACACTTAGTGTTCACAAAACAGCACACAATAAAACCACCATTAAAAGAACAAACATTTTGAAGGACATTATGCAATATAGTGTAAATATTGCAAAATTATCATACTAACATAATCATTTCTCTGAATTTCAACTTATTTAAAGTAGTAATAGACATTTAATAAATACCTAATATTTGACAATAAAAGGAGGCCTCATCAGCATGAATAATTTGGTTAATGAAATGGTAATACCAGCAACCTAAAGTCTTTCAGAAAAAAACAGTAATTTGGCAAGCTAAGTCCCGAAGGTGAGATTCTCTGCAAGCAGTAAGAGTTACATGAAATCTGAACATCAAGAGAGATCTCAGATGCAGGAACCCTCCTCAATTTCCTTTGAGACTTGTCTAATGTGGGGTTTGGACAACCTCTGTACTTGTCCAGTTCAGCAGCAAGAGGGGTGAGCCTGCTGTGCAGGATAGCCAAGCACAGGCAAGGGAAGAGTTTGCGCCTAGCTGCCTGTGAGTGAAGTAGCATGCTGGCAGGGCTGGGAAGTGAACTGAGTTGAGCATCAGAGTCGATGTAATAGCTGGGCCAGGCTGGGAAATAAATGCGAAGGCAGGGCCAGACAGCACCTCCCAGTGCCAGTAAGCCATTAGACCACACTCTCTTGAAATCTGCCTCATTACTGCAGAGCAGTGACTGGGACACTGTGAGCGTTTAGCAACTTATTTCTATCACATCTTTATTTTCCTGTAGCAATGCAATAGAGTAAATAGATCCTTAGAAGACACTTCAGGAAATGCAAGTTCTCCCTACTGATGCAGATCTTTTAGGGCCTTCTCTTTAGGTGCAATTAGAGGCTAGAGACAATGATTTCCAAATTCACAAGCTATACTGTATGCAAGAAATCATATGCAGTGCACTACCTGCATTTCTTTCTCAAATGAATATATCATAAGACTTATCTGATTTGTTAAAATAATTTATTCAATATAGCAAATGACTGTGGTGGGATTGTATTCACCAAATTCCACATACTCCACTCTTCTAAAGGTCTGTGGTCGGCCAACAGATTATTAAAAGCCACCTACATAAATCTATTGGGGAAATGAGAATGCAACAAAGGTACACACAGGAGAGCTGTGGCATCAATTCCATATAACATAAATTCCTTATCATGCATCAGCAGGTTTCCTAAACTATAAAACACTCAAAAAAAAGGTGACCTTCATGTAATAGTTAGGCTTATCTCCTATTGTAACATTGCCACCATGACATTCATCATGCATGTAAATAAATTAATGTAAAAATGAAAAAGTACAGCATTTTATTCAGTATGACATCATATTTATCATACTATATACTTCAGTGGTGTGATTCTTTATGATCTATTAAATATTATCTCAAAAGTGTAGCAAATTGATCTCAGTGAGTGCTCATTATTTTACTAAAACAAACCCCCAAATCCTTAATTTTGTTTTGTTTTTGTTTTTTTTCATATAATTAAATAAAAACCATCCATATTAAGATTCTCCACAGAAGGGGCAATTTGTCCTGATTAAAAAAAAACAAAACAAAACCAAGCAAAATACCACCACAGTAATTTACTATTACAGCAGCAGAATTCCAGTAAACCCTTTTGTTTTACATCCTTAGCACTGTCACACTGATGCTTTCCCCATTAGCCAAGGAGATCAAAGAAATCTGATGTCTCACAAGGGGTTTGAACAATAGTGAAGAGAACTCTTAACTCCTTCTCAGTTCTTGAGCACTGTCCAAATCAGATGAACAAAATGTTGCTGTTCTCAGATGAGACCTGTGTGAAATGGGACTGATAATCTCAGGAAATTCGGAATAAAGTTAAGAACCTTTCGCCTTGCATATGAGTTTGACTCATGCACAGCTCTGTATTGAATCTCTCAATTGTTCTGCAGACTTTCATGATTTATTTTGTAGTCTCAAACCTTTTCTTAGAATATGTCTATACTATCACTGTATGAGATAGCAAGCAAAATCAATAGAGACCATGAAATAAACATAGAAATTGAAACGTTCTCTCCTTACTGAAATGGGCTTTGTGAAGTCCTTGCCATGTATTTTAAGTCTGCTATTGTGAAATTCAGGACATGCAGCTCTTCTCAGAGAACTGGGGGATTTCAGAACAAATCAGTATGTCCTGTCTCATAATTTACTTTCTTTTTTTTTTTTCTTAAGATGACACCAAATGACAGTACACCTTCTGATAGCAATCCACTGTGGAAAACTTCCAGGGAAAAACTACAGCATGTGTTTTTACTGCTCTCATCTTGCTGTTTACATGTTGCAGAGCTGTTATAGCTTACACATAGTTTGTGGAAAGTGCTTTTTTTGTCATCCAAAGATTCTGAAGCTGCAGCAGATCATTCCAGATTCCCATCACAGCTTAATCCTCCCACTCAGTGCTCACAGTACTGGCTCCAAATGGTTGCTTCACATGCATATTTGCTCAACGAATGCACATGGAAGTGGTCAGCTCACTTATGTGCCCCCAGATCTTCACAAGAACACCACAAAACTGGCATTTTTCCCCACACTAGAAACAGCTGATCAATACAACACATACGTTTCTAGAGGAAAATTGGCAGCAAGATGGAAAAGCAACATGTAAAGTCAGAGAGGTAGATTGAAACATAAAAGATCTGTGGGGCTAAAAACTTACAGCTACCTACAATCTCATCCTGACCACCATGTAGAAAACCCCAGAATACACTGCAAACCCCCTAACATCATTTACTGTATGAGGGTATTGGGAATCACTTGCATCAAAATCCAGGCTTGTATAGATACAGTGACAAGGCAAACATAGGAGGATTCTGCTAAAATAGCTAATGTCAGGATCAGTGCATTTCCAGAACTTCTCCTAGCATGCTTTTCTTCTGTTAATTGGACCTGAATAACATTTTCATAATCTTAAATTATAAATACCACAGGCAGGTTGTTAGTTCATCCAGCTGGCATGGTGGCATGTAAGTCAGCGGGCTTCATGCTGGAAGTATAGGAACAGGCTAGATAAACACCTTTCAGGAACGGCAGTATTCTTTAACAACAAATTTCACAGCAAATCCTTTCCATCCCTATTTTCTTGATGATTTGATATAAACCAGCTACTTGGCACATCTTTAGCAATTACCTTTTTTATGTCTTAACTGCAAGTTGCAAAAGACCATAAGACTGCTTCAATTCTCTGCACTGTAGACAAAGATTCTGTTTAGGATCAACAATAATTTTACAGTAAACTACAAACTAGTACTAAGTTTAATATATTTGTTCAGAGAGTGTTCAATGCCAGTAGCAACCAAGGTCTCTCCAGTAGCTGATGTTTGATTCTTTTCAACTATCACACACTCATGAACAACCAAGAGCATTCATACTGTGGCAAGACACCACAATGGTACAGATCTAAGTGGTAAAGATTCTGCAGTGGACCCTACTCATGTCAACTGCACACAGGACATATCGCATTATTTTTATTAAAAATTGCTTTTATGATGCGTTAGAGACTGACACATGTTCCACAGTTGCCAAATGTAAAAATTAGCTAAAAAATCCTTCTTCACTTTCATTAGTCCTGTTCAGTGTGAATAATGCACAGTGAGTTATATACTGAATCCTACTGCGTCCAAAAAAAATTAATGGGAGTAAGTACACAACAGACAGGATACACAACAGGATCCCATATGATGCGCCCTATGCTCTATCTGAGATCGCAAAATTTGTACATTTTTTGTAGCACCTGGCTAATGATATTGGTGTCTGAATATGAAAGTTTAGTAACTCCGTTCAGTTGGGTCAGAGGTATAGTACGTACTGCATTTCACATGAGCACCCTATCATTTATGTACCTATATATTCTATATCTATGTATATATACACATAAACAGACGTACTCTTCCTTAGATATATAGCTAATGTATTTTGAAATAGGACAGATATACAGGAAGAAAATTCTCAAGTTCAGATTTGGAATTTTTAAAATCACTGTACATTGCTAATTCTGAAATATTTATTTCTATCTTGATTTGGGAAACAGGACTGAATCCATTAGTATTTGGTCTGGAAAGTGAATAAAACGGTTTCATTAAGGAGACATGTTAGCTCCAACAATGTTTATTGGGGTGAGCCTGCTCTCCGGCTGCATATGGTGTACCTTTAAATAGGGCTGTTAAAATACCAAATAAAATGTCAAAGATCATCAGGTCTGGAGTTTTTATAAATTGTTTAGACTGGGGATAATTTCGGTTTTGCACATCATGCACATCAGCACGGAGATAGGAAAGGGAAGGAGGCCGGGGAGTGAAGTCTGAGGGCAGCCAGCCTGGCAGAAAGGCACCTTCTGGGCCACCACTCTCCCCCCCAGCGCCACCTCTTCCTCCTTGCCCGCACACCCACTGTTTGCCTCACCTCTCTCTGGGTGGTATCCTGAGGTTCTGTACCTGACTAAACAACCATATCAAATCCAAAATATTGCAAAAACACTTCAAAAGGCAGTGCCACAGCCACTTGCAGAGGCGTGCATGCCATAAGTAACTTCACCTCCAGCTGTAGCAACCCCGCACTGTGAGCACCCACGACTGCTTCTTCCTATAGACAGCAAAACCGTCCCCAGCGAGGACTGGAAGAGCTGCCACGCCTTCGTGAACTTCCTCCCTGCCCTCCTCCCAGCACCCTCTTAGAGCCGAGCAGCTGGACAACGCCTCCCTTCAGCCCCCCTTCACTCCGCCGCCCTGGCTCTCCCACCCACAGCGCGGCCCGGACCTCACCTTCAGCTCCCGGGAGGCCACGCGGGCCGCCAGCTCGATGACACAGCCCACCGCCATGCGTGCCGCCCCAGCCGAGTGCAGCTCGTTCCAAACGGTGTCACTGTCCACCTGAGCAAACAGCCGGCCCCGGGAGGAAGGCAGGGAGAGAGGGAGAGAGAGAGAGAAAGGGAGAGCATGAGAGAAAACAAACCCGTGAGGCAAGGCTGGCAACGTGACAGCCCGTGTACAATAACATCAGTCTTCCGTCCTGGCCAGCTGAAAGGCCTTCTGGACATGGCTTTGCTTATGCTTTTTCTCTGCACGAGCTTCTCCAATGGAAACACATTCCTGTCATGCCTCGCTGCCATTCCCTGTTTAGTTTTCTCATTACAAACAGCGCTACATCGGCCGGGCCAGGCCTGCTCGCCAGACGCCAGACACTGCGTGCTGGGTGCGCATACCGGTGGGGTGACAGGGACCTGCCAGCGCCCAGCCGCCCCCAGCTCCAGCAGCCATCACAGGCAACCCGTGCCACAACACTCACCAGTGGCACCGGTCATTACCCCTTCTTATTAAAAATCTCCACAAAAAGAGTAATAACGCTCATCTTCCCGACCCAGGCAGGAGTCAACATAAGTGAAGGAAATCAGAACAATTAATTGCTTGGGTTAATTTCAGTAGTCACTATTGCCATAGACAGAAAGGAAAATTGAATGAAACCAAGTGTGACCCCTGCTGTATCTCCAGTGTTGATGAACTGGTAAGTGTTGGCTGAAAGGTTTTAGGTCCCGCATCTTAACATGAGTGTGGTTATTAAGCAGAGAAAATAATCCTTTGTGCCTTGTAAATGTGACATACAGAACATTACATGAGTATTATATAAAATCGAAGGATAAAATAATATAATGATAAAATATTATAAAGGAAATACACAGATGGCTAAGCTGCACTGCTCTACAGTGTCAGTTGTCATGCTAAAATTTTAGTTTTGAAATCTATTTTTAGTGGCTCTTTATTTGGAGAAACATACCAAAAACTATAGCTGAAATGTTGTATATCACTTACACAATATTATGCCGAGCAGATATGATGGTGTGAAATAGGCTGAAAAAGTCATCCAAAGAGACAGCCAGACTTCCTCATTGCTCCATAGGAAGTGCATTTAATTGTATCATACCATACAAATTTATCATGAAAAGAAAAGCGTTTAAAGTTAGACAAAATACTGTGGCAGATGCTATTTGGATAACTTCCAAGCATGCTGAGATACATTTTCAGTTTGACCCAGAAGCTTCTGTTCCTAATTTCTAAAAAGAAAAAAAAAAAAAAAAAAAGGGTGGGGGGGGAAAAGAAGGAAAAAAGAAAGAAAGAAATCAAGTAATTGGAAATGGATGCAACTGCTACTTGACTCTGGAGATTCTGAGAAATTTCTCTGATTAGTCATTTGAAACAGAAAGAAGCTTGATCTTCTCTACACCTGTCAAATGTCTTCGACATTACTGTTACAATAATATTATATTTCAAGCTACTAAAGTGATCTTATTTTTCAGTGTGCTGGACCTGAATTTTTTGTTGTTTTGATTAGTTTTGTGTGCATGCAGCAGAACTAATGCAAACAGTTTGTATTCACAATAGAGCTGAATAAGAAGGCTGGATTTTGCTTGTAAAGTGTAGAATAGCAGTAACAACATCACACTACGTTTTCATCTGAGAAACTCAAAGTGTTGTACAAACACAATTAAGCACCATCAGCTTGATATGGGGTGATTTATTATATTTGTTTTGCAGATTGGTAGCTTGAGATTTAAATAAATTAAGCAGCTTTCCCGAAGACACACAAAAATCAGTAGGTAACAAAGAAAATTGCAGCAAGAAATGAAAAAGAAGCCAAGTAGTAAAGAAAAAATAATGATGTATTTAACATTAGGCAGATCTTCCGGTTGCCTCTCTGTTGCTTTAAAGCAGCTATGAGTGAATTTTCATCTTTAAAACAAATAAGGCAATAAAAAAGTAGAGGTCATTGGTTAAATCAATTAAATCAAACCATAATAAAGTTTGAAAAATGCTGTATAGTACTTTAAATAAAGAAGTATCAACAAGAGGGCTAAGAGGGAGTACTTTCTTACCATTTTTATGGCTAGCAAATTAAGGTTAGCATGAAGGAGTGGCTGATGAAAATGATTCAATGGCAGCTGCTTGGTACACCAGGGCACGAGCAGGAGCCTGCATCCTCAAAGGGACTATGATTCATTTCCAGGAAGGCCGATTAAGTTAAAATTGTAACCACAGCTTGAGAGTACACACCCTTCAAGATAGTTGTCTGCTCTGACATATGAGACGGCAGTCTCTCCAGCCGCCGAATGCTGAGTATTGGCCAAGATAAGACATTTATCATTTTCTGCTTTCAACTGAGTGTGAGGAGACTGAGCTGGGACAATAAGACCAAATGTCTTCCACTGAAAAATTTCCCTTAGACCATTTCAATGACTGATACCTAATTTTACCCTGACTGGAAGTAAAAATGGGCAATCAGGAAGCAACGCAGTGTTTCCTGAGGAATTTTCAAAAATGACCACCTAAATGTATACAGGAAATTCAGGATATTTTAGGTGATCTCCTGGGCATGGTATATGTAATGAATCATAAACTCTCAAAGCCAGGGGAAGCCAACTGAAGCTGCATACCTTAGTGCACAGTTATTATAATACAAGAAAACTAACATAAATGTATGACTAATTACCCTGAAAAGGCACAGCATTACAGGAGTCAATGTCAAACTCTATTTCATATTCTTGCAAAATTAAGGCTGAATTTCTGAGGAACATTGCATGAAGAACAACTTTGAAGAACTTTCATCACACAGCCAATGCTTTAGCTGAAATGACTGGAAAATGCCATCTCACTCCATTTTATGTCTCTGTTAGTTCTATGCATTACCTTAAATGCTTCAGGTGTTTAAACAGAGATTTTCTTTTAGTGTTACTCAATGTTTACTTTGCAAATTGCCGTTGAAATGCAGTGATACAAAATTGCAGACCCATTAGAATTACAGCTACTAGCTGGCCCAGTTGTCAAGCTGTATATGAAATGCAGCTATGTAAAATCCTACTAGATACGCTTTTCTTTATTCCTGTGAGATGAAATGGTTGGATTTTATGCAAGTAAAGGGAATAGGATTAGACACTGTGGTTTCTGGTTCTAGTTCATTTATATATCATGTATATCTGACAGTGTATCTAGATGCTGAGTGTACATGAATTTGTGACAAATGTGATGCTTTCTGAATCACAGACTATGAAAAAGTCAGATGAAATTTTATGAGATTGTTCTGCAACTGCTCTGAAGCCGCCAAAAAATTCAGTTAAAATCCTATCTTGATTAGGATTTTTTTCAGATAAAGTTCAACAAAATTTACGGAAAATACAGCATTTGTAGCTTAAATGTAAGACAGAATCTTAGGGGTATTTTTCCTGCTTAATTATATATATTTTCATTTAAGAGTTCTTTAAGAAAATTGGCAGGGTAGGAAAAGGTTCTGAATATTTAACCAAATAAAAAAAAAAACATTTTTTTAAAACATCAGAATGTCACTTTCAAACTATGAGCATACTACACATTTTGCTATCAAAAATCCTATCACTGTTGCAGCTCTTCAAAGAAGGATTGTGCATGATAATGCCAAGAGCCAGAAAACACGAACCCTATTTGAACGCTGACTTTCTAACACACATATGGATTTACTTCGCTCCGAGTTTCCTGAATGAGCACTGTAGGCTGTAGGCTTTTTCAAGCACATCTAGTGTAGCTCAATCATTGGCATGTGTAGCAAAGCTAATACTCTGTAAAGCTACAGATGATAGAAATTAAGCTACCTGTCCCTGAAGTGGATGTGGAGGCATTAAATAGAATGGAATGACTTAAGTTAAAAGAAATGTAGGCAACTTTTCCTGACTGAATGCAACTAATATTTCAAGCCCTGTGTGCAGAAATTCCGTGCTTTGCACTGTGAAAACAACTTGAGATGATTGTTTCCTGCAAGAAATATCTATGTGATAACTTGACTTTCACAATGAAGACTTTTATGCACAGCGAAAACAAGCTAAGCCTTGCAGCACAGACATTTCAGCAGATAGAAAGCTTGCACCATAACCCCTCATGGATGGAATATTTCTTATTAAGGAAAACTGACTAGAAAGTTTGAGAGTTACTAACTTCTCATTAGGAAGTGGCATGTGTATGTGAAGGTGGAGAGGAAGGATATCGAAATACATCTAAGAGACTTTTTACTTCAGGGCCTTTCTGAAATCACCACATTTGCTGAAACTGAAATGTTACTTGTTACCTGCTATTTATGTTACCTGGAGCCTACCTCAGACAGGGAAAAAAGTAGCATGAATAATAAAGGATTTTTAGAAGAAATTTGTAACTTCCCTTTGTTTGATCTGTCATTTCCCCTGCTAGGGGACCTGTCCACTCCTTATCCTTCCCTTCAGTCCTTTTTTCCCTGGAAACCTGCTGGGATGTACTTAATGCTCACTGGTTTCACTAATGTTCTGCTGACGAGAGATGCAGCTCACAGCCTGATGCATACTTCCATTTTTCACACCCTATATGGTGCATTCATCTGTGTGAGTTATTTCTCTTTCTTAAATAATTATTGTAAACTCAGACATTGCCTTAAATACACAGCCGCTGATAACTATATAAAAAAGAGTCCAAGTTTCTGTTTTGAGATGGATTTTGACAAAGTACCCTAGAGCCTGCCCTCTCTCTCTCTCACACACACACATGTACACACAATCTGCAATTTAACATAAATCAAGCTTCCACAGTGGAATTCTGATTTCACTTCTTAAAGGAATTAAAAATATACTGAATCACTTATCCTGCTCCAGATTCTCTGCGCAAATGTGCCATCATAAAAATCAAAACCAGTCCTCCTAGAGTTACCACATGTCCCTGCCAGAGATACTCTACTTTTTTTTTTTCCTCTGAGAATTATTCAAAAATGCAGTCTGTCATTTACCTGTTCATGGAAACTTGACCTGCAATGATCCTTTGATAGCATTGATTGTGTTCTATGTGTACAATGTCCTGGACAGCAAGCTAAAAAGTAGTAGTTCTTTACAGTAGTTTAAAATGATTCTTTGTCCTTTCCTTAAAGAGAAGAGTTTGGACTCAGCTGTCCTTGGATGGAAGTTAATTCAGTATGCATTGCAGATGGATACATCTCAACACAAATCTGGAAAAACTACTGCATTAAAAAAAAATAAATCTGTCCTTTGATATAAGTAGTTATAAAACTGAGAAGTAAATAAACTATAGTCAGCTAACTGTAAATGAACTAATGAAGAAAACTGTGAGGAATAATATAGGAGAGTACAGACCTCCTCAGTGATGCTGTAATTTAATAAAACTTGTGTATTACAGAACAAATTCCTGTGCTTTAGCTTTAAAAGCATTCAGAGTCTCACACTCTTCTACTGTGCCAGAGCAAACATGTTTCCCTCACTAGTTTTTTTCTTTAGTTCTCTGGCATGAAAATAGAAATTAAATATTTTCCTGAAGTGTTGTAACCTCTAAAAATTCTGTGTGGCAGTTTGCTATCACTTCCAGCAAGGAGTCTGTCATTCTTGGAGACAGCTGGTGCCAGCAAATGCTAGCACAGAAGTTTGCAATGCTTTGCTCCTGACCATGAGCAGTGCAGCTTCCCAGGTGCCATGCTCATAGCTCTCACCATCTACTCCTACAGATGTCCTGGTGATCATTCATCACCTCCATGATTTCCACTGAGAAGCAAAAGGTCCTCAATGTGCTTCTCAGCTGCTGTTTCATCTCACCATGACTAAAGAAGCGAAAGTGTGCACATCATCTCCAAGGAACAACACCTAATGAATGGCCTGTCAGCCATGTCTGTTGTTAAGGAACAAAGGAGAAAAAGCTCGAATGGCTGACGTCTTTTCCATAAATCCCACATACAGGAAGTGTGTAAAAGCAGGCTACTTCAGGAAAAAATATGTACAATGAGCTTCCTATATTTTTACTGCTATTTTACATCTGTATCAGATATTTGTTCTGTCAAAGGCATTTCCAGTTGCTTTAATCTAAAGTATCTGCCATAGAGAATATCAGCTTTTCATACTTTCTTGCTTACCAGTATGATTTACAAAAAAATTGTGAAGGGATGTGATCTTTAGGCTCTAGTGGGATGAATAGTTCAAAGGATCATCACAAATTGTTGCTTAAACAAAAAAAATGGGATTCACTTGAGTTTGCATTGGCTTCTCTGTTGTGTTTGAATAATCCCAGTAGGAGAATTTATCAGCAATAATGTTAATGGACTTCTATAAAGAATTTTAGATGCTACTAATTCTGACTCCAAAAGCTCCTTTCCAGGCAAGAATAAGGAATGTGGATAATACATGTACCCACTGTATATAGAATATTTAGCATCTTTCAAGTTTTACCTGTCAGTAGTGATCTGACTTGTATAACTATTATCAATCAAGGCCAATTTTTCAGAAAATACTCCGTAAAAAGTTCTACATAAAAATTAATAATTTAATACCTAGTGAAGTTACTGATGGTTATAGCCACTGAAAAAAATGCAGCACCCCTACTTGTGTACAAATGGAATTCACCTTAAGGTTTGTAAAAAGCAAGTAAATATATGAGCTCTGTATTAAAAAATAAATAGCTTTGCATTCAGATGAGAATCAGAAAGGTCAGGCTAAGTCAAGCTGAAGCCTGAATAGAACAATTTATCCAGAAAACATAGTTTGATTTGGTTATTCTCTTAAACTTTTACAATAGGCATTCAGAATCTCTGGGTCTAACAAATCACACATTATGCACCCGAAAGGATCTCAAAACCTTAGTGAAACAGTGATGTGTGGATCATAGGCAGGGGAATGGAGAGAGGATAGCATGGATTAGATGTGGATTAGAACTTGTTTTTAGAGAAAGCTCATAAATAAAACACTCAGACCCAGATTCAAGTCTCAGATATGTGGCATATTTCACCCAGATGCTTGTAAAAAATGTTACTGCACTTGCAGACCTAGCACTGAGTACTCTATTAATTTAACTTGACATTTGTTTTAGTATTTAATGGATTAGTGTGTGAAAATGCTGTGCGCTGCCTCCTTATGTTTGAACATAATTTCCAGGAGTTCATGGGCAAAGAGACAGAACAATGTGAAGTTGGTAGTAATACATAGTTACAGAAAATACAGCTTTTATGTGCAGAATTTAAGCCTTATTTCTTGAAAGTTTTTTAGCAATACATAGTATTTCACCTTACTTCTTGGATGTAAATTATGTTAGAGGTCACCTAGCACCTAGCTGTGCTAGAGCCTTGTGTTTATTCAGACAAGCAACACTTGAACATTTCCTCTTCAGAGAGCCTTTCAGTCTACCTTGGGGGCTAAATTCTATCAATAAACACATGTCTTTTAAAATGAAAATGTGAATTTTGCTTTAGTTACAGATTTCCCATCAAATCCATATGTGTGTGTGTGTGATTAAGTCTGGGGAGAGTGAATAGTATTAGTAAATTGTATATGGTACTATTCCACTATTTACATTTAACATGTGTGTATATATACATATAATGTTTCATATTCTGTCAAATAAGAAGGCTTCTTTGCATAATATTGGCCTTTGGCAACACAGTAGTTTTTAGGAAATGCACACAATGAGGTAAGACATTTAATTATTTGACTTTGAGATAGTTCATTAACTTCACTCTAATTTTCTGTGTTCCATGAGCTGTATCTTTGTTTACAATTTTAATCTGGTCTAATACCAAGGAGAAGAGGTTCTCTGTTAAAAAAGGCAAGAAAAATGTATCTGAGGGACCAAATTCTGTTTTTGATGAGTTGGCAGATTACAACTCCTGAGCTTTCTATGCTTGCCTTCTGCAAGTAAAAGAAGTCTGGGAGTATTCTGAAATATTCTGTTGTGCCTGCAGCAATGCCAAGGAACTATCTTTTTTGGGTGAACAGTTTCACCTCTCACTGGTATAAACATCAAGCTCTGTGGTGGATGGCACAGGGCCACTTCAATGCCATGAAAGGACAAGAATGGAACAAAATATCTGTTCTTGAGAGTTAAGAGATATTTTCCCTTTTTGTGGCCATGGTATTGACATGCTAAATGTGGTGTACACTCCCTGCATAGAGATGAGATACCATTGCAATTTTCGTATCCAGAAATGAAGTCTTTATACCTCAGTAAAGGAAGAATGTCTTATTTCCTGCTCTGATAATCCAGATTCATGTTATTACACTTTCATACTTTTTTTTTTTTTTCTAAATTAATGTACATGAATGTAGGAACTTAGTTACTTCAAGTCACTGTCAATGAAAGAAATCAAGCGCCTCTGGTCGGTTGTGGTTTTAGGTGGACTGACTCCTGCTTTACTGCTTTACATGGCTCTATAATGGCTTCATAGACAAGTGAGGGTGGTCAGGGTCCTGCTTTGGCTATTTCGTTAATTTGTCTAAAATTAAGTATGTGAAGCTGGACAAGTGAGTCTTCAGGAAACCGTTGTCGTTCTGAACTAAGAGTAAGTAAATGTGCAGGTTTTGTCTCATTTCCCTATTTCTTCTTTAGTTTGTGTGCTCAAGAAAGGTTCGAGCTTGTCACCTAGAAAGCCTACAATTCTCTGTGTATAAGAGAATTCAACTAAAGTGTCATGTCAACTGGCACGTTCCTACAAAACATACACCACTGAAACAGTTGTCTCTCATGAATTGACAGAACTGATGGGTTATACCACCTAAAGAGTGTGTTTACCAGTGCAGCTAGGAGTTCATTACACCCTTGTTCCTTCATCCTGTGGATAGCCTAAATAGGTTTACCTGGAACTGCACTAAGTGACTGAGCATGCAGACCCTTGAATGCTGTGGGATGACCCACCTCTACCCGTTGCTCCAGTCCCACTCCTACTAGCCTCTCAGTTGTGCCTTGGGGGGATGCCAGGTGGCCTTTTTGATCTCATATTTTGATGAGCTCTGCAGAAAATATCACACAGTCAAGGCTGTGTAATTGTGAGTCCAAAATAGTTGTGCAAAATATATCAATTAAATTATAATGTATCTGTGAGATTGCTTTCATTGAATCTTGGCATTTTTTTAGGGGTGATGAAGCTGCCAGAGAGGCTTAGGAGGTAAACAAGTTCTTTATTCCTAGAAGTCTCTCACAACCTGCTCCTAAATGTTGTAACTGGCAAATTTCAGTAGGTTAATAAGACAAATCAGGCAAGTAGTTTAAATTAATAGATGAATATTGGCAGCGTGGTACATTAATGATTTCACAGTGGAAGACATACTGAGTAGATGTGCTTCTAGGAATAAAAGATTGCTTTCCCCAAACCAGGAAACAGACATATTTTTTGGCTGATATCATGAAAGCATTATACCCGTGTTGGTACAGCCTGGGATATAGGGGACAAACACAAGTTAATTCTAACATATGTGTGGATGTGATATTTAGTTTGAGAGTTCAAATCACAGGCAGTCTGGCTTCTTTAAAGCCAGATTCTCATGCAGATAGAAGGAGAGACCCCTAGAAGCCTGGAGCTTAAAATCTGGTACAGGAGACAATGCCATCTCCAATACTTTCTTAATTTTCACACTATTGTACCATGGCAATGGCTGGTATCATTAGCTTTTATACAAAAAAGAGGAATGAAGGGTCATAATGTGTAAAGGCTAAAAATTCTTCTTAGGTGAAGATGAGAAGATCAAGTTAAAAATGAGAAGCAGCAGAAAACAGTTTGTTGCCTGAATGACTTACTAAAGTTGTATACTAGTGAAATCTTTCCTTTCTCATTGCTTTTCTTTCTGTGTGGTCAGGACAAAAAGTAGTAATATCCAACTACCACAGCAAGGAATGCCAGGAAGAAATTTAGCATTCAGAAAAGATTCATATTTTGCAAGTTTTGTAAAAAACAGAGATATTTTATAGCTTTAAATTTATTTTCTTGATTGTTACAGGCTATATTTTTTCTGATATGAAAGATCTAATCTACGCTTCAGTTAATGAAACAAAGCCAGCAGTTAATGAATCAAGACAGTTTATCCCAGCATAAAATCTCATCTCAGTTTTAAAGCCATAACAGCAAAATTAGATGAAATGCAATGGACTGTCCCTAATATGTACAAGGCATCCTTAGCCATTCAGATGGCTCAATATTTAGCCCATGAACCACTTTGTTCAGCTTACTAAACATTTATTCTGCTAACATCTGATTTCTTGCAGGGTGGTGTTCTCCCCCAGATCCTCCTCTTGCAATTTAAAGATCTGACTTTGCACATTACAGGTTTGAAGCAGTGTCTTTTGAGGGTTTGGGGAGAGTAGGGGGAATTGGATAACTGCCCGATTTCATATGATAAAAGTGAAATTCTCTCCTGTCTGCAGGACAATCCCCAGGGAGCAACGTATGAAACCCAAACTTAAATAAAATCATATCCTGTTTGCAAACATCATATTCCCTTTGCTTCTCAGTAATCTGGACCCATAAACCCCCGCACAGCTTGAGAGCCCATTCCTCATCTAAACAAATGCCATAAGCTCCTTTATACTTTTACAACCATGTCAGAAAATAATATTGACTGCCAATAGTGATGTGATTGGAGTTGCCTCCTCTGAGCCATAAAAGAAGCAGTCTGTTATCAATTTCTCTAAATGCATCAAGGGAATTATGGGTCGGTTCAGTTCCAAGTTATAAATGACAATTCAAAAGCCGCAGAAGTGTTTGAAGCTGGGAGCCGATGATGACATTATCATAAAAACCTGCTCTTCTTTTGCTTTTGTGGTTTTTTTTGCCTATCAACTAGACAAAAAAATATGGCTGAGAAATGGCTTCAAGATTTCTTCACAAAGCAGCAGGTCAAACAGGCAGGAAAACAATCACTATTTTTAGTGACAGACTGAGGCGAGGAGATGAAACTTACTCCCATCAAAAATAGATTTCTGCTTCTCTTATTGTCATTTTCTCAGCACAATAGAAAGGGGGGAATTGCAATAGATGGATGTATTGATCAACAGTTATACCTCTAGTGGCTGTTTACAAATGAAAAATTGTGGAATACTCTGATGATCCACAGAACCAAAAAGTAATTTGTGATTATTCTCACCATTTGGCCACTTCACCTGTAATCTACCCACCTTTCCTGGAAAATTTTTCACATTCCAAACCTCTGACCAGCTGCAAGAAGCCATCTCTTCTTATTAAAACTGCTAGTCATAGACCTGATAGTCTCTCTCCAACACAAGGAATTTTATTCCCCCAGAATTCTTTAACAACAGTTGGTTCTGTAATAAAGTTAAGCTTGAAAAAAGAATGAAAAGGATTATTGTAAGAGAGGTCCCATACTTCAGTGGCTGTTATACTGCTGGCCCTGAATAGTGCTCTGATAAGAAATTAACCATCATTGGAAGAAAAACCTGTTATGGGAAAATTTAGGAGGTTAGATTTAGATGACTTTTTTTTCATCATCTTTGATGTCTGTTCAGTTTGGCTGTCAGTATGAAATAGCTTTGTGCTCTTAGATAAGAGAGCTAATTATATATATAATTAAAGTTTCTTATAAAAGTATAAAGTTTATTGTTTGATTTCTTTGAAAGGCTAACATATATAAAGCCAAATTTGCCAATGAACCTGATGTAATCAGTGCCTGTTGCTACTTGAAATAAAATTCATATGGATGAAAAATTATTACAAAATCAGGAAATAGTAGCTTTACATGCATTTTGCACTGGTAAAAAGATTTATAGCCATGATGGAACAGTATCTGAAAACATTAGTTATGAATACTGCCTCTTGTTTGCTTCTCAGAATTCTTGTGAAAAAAAACCCTTTCTTTAACTGTAATTAATGTCTGCAGAAGAGGACCCCTGATTTTGACTGCAGTTTGTTGGTGCTGTTAGAACAGAGACAACAACAAAATCAATAATATAGCAGAATTCAGGATTAGGAGGTTAGTTATAGCTTTGTGAACAATGCAAGCCATCCCAAACTCATGTCAATATGGTCTTCATAGCCCATCAGCTGATCATGCTTTCAATGCCTGTGAAGTCCTAGGTTCCAGTCCTTGCCCCAAGAGCAGTTTCCATTTTGTCCAATGTTTCCTTCACATAAAATACATAACCTGCTTGTGGAGCAGGGCATTGCAAGTAGGACTTCACATTATTTATAGATGTATTATAGGTAGATCATGGCCTTAGATACATGGGCTTTATCCCACTTTCTTACTGGTGCAATGTTCTTTCCAGCTGTGGCACAGGTTCAGCATGTGGTGTGAGGATCCTGAACCAGAAACAATCTATGATCTGCATGGTGATAACAGTCATCTCCACTAAGAGATAAGGGCTCTGATATTAAATCCTGCCAGGCAGTGAAGAGAAATGAGCCTAGGTTTCCCACGTGTGTGAGTAGTCTAACCACTAATCTATTTAGTAATAGAAGAGCTGCATAATAACAACCAGCAAGGTCCCCATAGGGTTAGAAGACAATAAGATCAAATAGCTCTGAAAATTGTCATTCAAGAGGCAGCCATAAAGTCTCCTGTAAGAATGGAATTAATTTTTTTTCTTAATACTTTCTTACTGTATTCTTCAGCAAACAAGAAAATAAATGAGAACAAAAGTCTAAAAAAAATTAATTCTTCCATCCTTCCTTAAAATCTTTGCATGAACTATTCTTACTGCTTTATATTGATTACTGTTTTATAACCCTCAATGAAGTTGAAAACTACTAAGTAGCAATGCTGCGTCTTTCTTTCTACCATCATTTTTTGAAACTAAAGAATTACTTTCCACACAGTTTGAAGCAGCTGCCTTTCCCAGAGCTCATCTTAGCCAATAGACAGCTAAATATCACTGAGAGTTCCTAATCTGATTATTTACCTTGAAAGAGGTCATAACCCATTCCTTTAAAAGAGCCCCATAGCGAGCCTGACAATAATAATAAGTAGAAAGTCAAACCAACTAGAAAAGAAATAAATAAAAGATCCATTTCTACAACATGCTCTTTAATCGAATTTCCATGATTTTAAATAAAAGAATAAAGCAAACAGACTCAAAAAAGTGTAGATAAATTTAGATGCTTTAAAAATGAATTTATACTGAATGTTTCTGATGTATTAGATTTAGAACATACATTCACTGGTAGAGGGATTTCAAAGCATGCCTCTACTCACAATTTTTAATACCACAATTACTTGTTTCAAAGAAAAAAAATTCTAATTTTGAAAGCATACCACAGTCCTATTTACTTTCCAAAGCCCTAAAAGAGGTTTTTCAAGGAAGTTTACATCAGCTGCTCTTTACTCAGAAGCCTAACATCCTTTCTCAACTTTATTGATATCTTGCTCAATTTTCTCTAAACTTCTTAATAATTGCAACAACAGTGTGAAAAAATTGCCTTTTGTTTTATACTGAAATATGTGCATATAAGTGTGTGTGTGAGCATACATGTCTTCATGTCAGTGTGTAATGTTAGCTGATCCTCACAGAAATGACCCCCAAGCTGCTAGTCATTAAGTTCCAAATTTTAGGCAGAATCATTAGTAAGCTAAGTCCACAGTAGAGAAGCTGGAATGATTACCCCTCCTGATTCTTTCTTCATTAACTAATAGCGCAGTAATCCTCAAAAGTTACTAAATATTTGAAAGCTAAAATGGAATTTTTCTTTTTTGAGTGTTAAAACTTTACAAAATGAGTATTTTTTCTGTCAGGTATCTCATAATAAAAAAACCCCAAAACAACCCATGCTATAAACAAGACTAGATGACAGTCTGAGAAAGTTGGGGCTGTTCAGCCTGGAGAACAGAAGAACCTTCCAGTATCTGAAGGGGGTTTACAAGGATGCTGGAATGGGACTCTTCATCAGGGACTGTAGTGATAGGACAAGGGGTAACAGGTTCAGACTTAAACTGGGGAAGTTCAGGTTAGATATAAGGAAGAAATTCTTTACTGTGAGGGTGGTGAAGCACTGAAACAGGTTACCCAAAGATGTGGTAAATGCTCCATCCCTGACAGGGTTCAAGGCCAGGCTGGACGAAGTCTTGGGCAGCATGGTCTGGTGTGAGGTGTCCCTGCCCATGGCAGGGGAGTTGGAACTAGACGATTTTAAAGTTCTTTCCAACCCAAACCATTCTAAGATTCTATGTTATGGAATTTACCCTTTGTGAAGGAAAAAAGTAAGTAAAACTTTAGAATGTTGCATTGGAAGTTTACCTCCAGAGATTGTGTCTATTCCTACATACACAGAAACAGTGAAAGGGAACTAAAATGTGTATGCATCATCCAGTCAGCCTATAGATATCTAGTAATATCATCATTTCACTTTGGTATTACTGACATCAGTAACTAATGGACCCAACTGGACCAAGACTGTAGAATATTTTTCTGTGAAAAAAAAACAAAACACCTGTATGAAAAATTTTTTCTCCTTGGTATTATCTTCACTAGAATTTAATAGAAACATGATACCAACATCAGTATAAATTCTCCATTCTCCATGGTTTTCAATAATTTAGATTAATTCTTTTATCTAGTGTTGCAAAGAATTTTTGCCTGCAGATTTTTGTTTGCTGCATCCCAATACTCACAAACATGTATTTTAGAGTAAATCTGTTTCAAAACAAGACATTAAAAAAGCTCAAATAAGTTATTAGTTAAACAACACCCAAGTTATTAGGTAGCAGTTAGTGAACACTTTTCATGCTGTTAGCTTTAGTAATTTATTTTCCTTTCTGAAAAAAGATGAAGCTATATTTACTTATCAACAGTACACAAAACAGCTTCTCCAAAGCTCATTCTGCTCTAACAATTACACCTATGTTACTTTCCTCAAAAAATAGAGCTCATGTAAGAAAACCCAAGTGAGACAACTAAGAAATGTGTACATTATCACAGAATATGTTCTTATCTAACTGTTATATTTGCTTACTCTAATGAACTGTTCTTCATGTCTTTGAAAAAAATCATAATAGTGGCTCAGGTTTCATCTCTACAGATTTTAACAGCTTCTGAAAACTTTGAATTGATAGTGCAATAGTACTAAGGAATTCATGAGTGAGTACATATGCTGTGTGCTGTCCCTCTTGCAAAAAAACCCAAACATTTACTTACCCCAAGTCCCCCACAAGGCAACAAGGAAAAGAGTTTTTGAGATACATTTCCTATATATTAAAGAAAAAAAGAAACAATGAGCATCATTTAACAAAAAAAGACATTTAAATACTGGAACAGTAAGCACTCTTTACTGTAATTCAGATTTTGGTGTCACACAATGAAAATGCCAGAGATTAGAATAAAAAATATTAATAGTATTTAGAAAGCAAATCAGCCGTGGGACATTTAAGGCACTCTTTTGCAACAGTGACAAATCTTAAGACTGGCAAGCAGTAGTTTCAAAGGAGTATAATCATCCAATCTCCACTGAAAGTCACTCTGAGCTAGGGTGACTAATCATCCTGATGTTTGTAGTTGATAAGCAGCTTGTCTAAGCTAGTCATCTCAGATTCTTCCAGTCAGTGGAATGGGGAAAGTATCTTTACCCAGCCTAGACCAATGCAGTGAATTACGCGTGAGGAGTGCCTGTTTTTTTTCACTGAACAGAGGGAGCCTCATTAAGCTTACATGAAACTGATAACTAATTTCTTAACTTCATCTTTCAAAAAAAGTTTCTCCTTTGAAAATCACAGCTTTAGTCTGTCTATGGAAAAATGCTGTTCTCTTCATTAAGGTATCATCAATGAATGCATTAATATTTCACAAACATAAAAAGCAATACTGTTTGTTTCAGTATTACTCAGTAAATACATGCTGCTACTAAATGGAATAAAAACTTAATAGGCTTTAGAATCTAATTTCTAGCTTCCTCTGCTCTATATATGAGATGATGTGATAGAATTTATCTTACATTTATACTCTCTTTTTATTCATGCATGTTTTCTTTTTTTGTACCACTAAATTCACTGTTTGTCTTGATAAGGACAATATGAAAAACGGGTAAGGATCTCAGTATTTGATGCAGTTCGTATCCCAGTATGTAATCTGATCCTAAGGCAGCTGTGGAAGAGAACATAAACTTTTCCCCTGCCTTATCACCAGAACTGGCTTTGTAACTTTGCCATCTGGAGGAAACATTAGATAGTGAATCACTCAAGTTACCTAGAGGAGCCACCTATTGTTATGGAAGGGGTGAATGCTGCAGTTACTCATGTTTAGCAGGTGCCAATGAAATGCATAAAGACAATTGCAAGGCATCATCTTTGAAGTACAAGAGACCAGACTGCAATGTCTGAGATGAAGAAAGTGCTTTACACTTCGAGTAAAATGCAAGATGCATTTTTAACAGACTAGAGGCCTTTGACCAGATTGATAACAGACTTTGCAGAACCAGAAAAACATTGAGATTTCATGAAGAGAACAGTGGGGAAAGCTTCAATTAGGGGAGAGTAAGTCCATCACCTAGCTAGACTCAAGAAGTGAGAACAGCTCATAACACTCAGCCATAAATGAAAATCAGCAGCAAAAAGCAAACCCTGAAAATTAATCAAAGTGAGAATTTCTCATGATGTTTGGAGTTGATGTTCCAGCAGAACTTGGTACATAGCTGTCATTTTCCAGTTACACCTTTCCACACCCCAGCGTACCTCCATGATAATAATCATAAAAAAGATATTAGGATAGTTCAAGTAAGATAGAAGACAAAATTTAAGTAATAATACTTTTTCTGAGTTTGTCTCATGACGGAGTTTGTAGCTACCAACAAATTACTGGAGAAAAAAGACATTTTAGATAAGATTTAGTAGAACAATTGACTGATAGAGCTAGAAAAATTATCCAAGATTTGTATTCTAAAATTCCAACCCACAAAAGCAGTAGAAGCTGGTTAGTCAAATTAGGTGCTCAAGAACCCATCACTGACTAAGGTCAGGGCCCCTACAGAAGTCAAGGAAGCTGCTTAGGAGGTTGACAATTGAGGAATGAGAGTCTGACAAGCAAGAAAAGTGATTAGCAAAAACTCTCTTTCAAAAAAATCAACAAATTTAAAAGTATGTTCAGTTATAAAAAGGCAAAATATGGGGAACCTGATTGTTTTCAGTATCATCACTCAGGAGCGAAGCCATTTCCGCCAAGTGGTCATTTTTTCACTAACTTGTAATTGCAGTTGCACAGATGCTCTGTGAATGGATCTTTTAGTTGTACTCTAAACACTGCCTCACAGTCATAGATGTGTTGACAGCTTATTTCTCACTTTTACAAACTTTTAACTTTTGGAAACTTGATTTTTAGAAACACTTTCCTAATTATGGTTGAAGAGGGAAAAAGCAAATAAATTTGTGAGACCTGTTTGATAGCTGCTCTGCCCTTGGGCTTATTCAAAGAGATTTGAAAGGTTTTCTTCTGTCACAAGAAACCACAAGGTGATGTGATACCTAGCCTGCATATGATTTTCCTTCAGGTCAAGACAATGTACTGCAACATAGTGCCACACTGAAATACAAGCAGTAAAAAAGCTTAACTACACAATCATGTAGAAGTTGAAGTGATCATTTGCAGTAGCTGCATTTGTAGGCCCTGATGCAGGGAAAATAAAACCAAGAGTTCAAGCCAGTTTATTCTCTGAAACCATTAAGAATATGGGAATGATAACTGTGTGCATAATTCTTACTGATTTCAGTCGTTTCAGCTGTTTTGCTTTGCAGTCTTCCAGAACAGAGCTTTTTTTTCATGAAAAAACCACTGAAATAAGTATTTATTGACAAGTAGCACAGTTCTAGCCCTAGTCTTACTTAGATCTCATTTCTACTCATAGCTGCTTCAGATAAAGCAGATGTACTCATGTACCCTCTCTTCTGAACAGGGAGAGGGAGCAAACGCTTTTCTAGAGCACAAGTAAAGAAGAAACAGTGCCACCGTCTTCTTAGGTGGGCAGAGGAGTAAGGCAAGGTCCTTCTTTTCTCTAGGATGCAAAGTCATAATTTGATGGAACAATTTCCATAGGAAAAAAAAAAAAAAAGCACTTCCATTGAAATAGAAATGTTTTATGAGATGATGTTATTGATGACATTTTTTAAAGAAACATTTCCTTTAGATTTTTCTCCTTTGCTACGCATTGTTTTGAATTTCTATACTATACCAAGATGTTAATTTTAATGTCAGAATTTGTTTGATTCAGCCTCACTGAACTGGGGACAAAGGAAGGTGAAACAGTCACACTGCATTTTGTGAAAATGTAAGAGACAATTAAGTTCCTTTGCATAAGAGTCTGGAAGCCCAAATGTGCTTCCAGCCAGAAACCAGGCACATGCAAAAACATGTGGGAAGGGTGTTTTATTGTCTGTTGTCTTGGTAAAAGCCCATGTGAGATGCAACAGCATCCTAGAAGCAGAGACAGAAGAGGCAGTAAGCCAAGTATACAGTCAGAATATATGCTAGGAGTGAGATCTTGATATGAACTTAGAGAGTAAATGTTTTGGACTAAGTGTCAAATAAAAAAGGCAAAGAGTGTCAAGTAAAGAACTGTGGGTAAAGAAATGGCTTTCTGAGACTGGGTAAACAAAGCTTTCTACATTCTCTGTGCATAGGCAGAAACACAGAGAGGATACCTGGGGCTGTTCCTTTTTTCACCTCATAACTGCAGCTACACACTGCATCCCATACGCTGGTCAACCACTGAGATCCGAATGGGAACATTTGTTATCATTAATATCACAATACATGTATTGATAATGTATATTATCTTAAATAATGTGAAAATTGAATAAAACAAAACAAAATTTAAATGAAATGTTTGAGTATCAAAATGGAAGATTTTGACAATGTTGATGAACTCAAAATGTTTCTAGATTTTCATTTTGCAGGAATTTAGACCTTTTTCTTGGAAACACTTTTGGGGTTTGATTTGAATTGTCTTGTTTTTAAAGCCGGTTTTCTCACCTTGGAAATTCAAGCTCCAGAGAATTTGTCTTACTACAAGCATTTTTCAGTTTTGATGTTGCCTTGGCTAAGATATACAAACCTAGATAATATTGTGATCAAGACATTGTTCTTATGTGCTCTTATGGCTCACCAAAGCAGCAGTCTGCCTTAAAGAAGAAACTCTTCGCATTAGTTTCCAAAGCAAAATAATTACTATGTATTACTAAAACTGTGGCAGCATTTCTTTTGATGGCTAGTATTGATTTTGTTTGAGCTGGGTTTCACTACAATTAGGAAAACTGCCACATTTTAGAGTAAATGTTATAAAAATAGCTGAAAATTGAAGTGTTTCATCCAGTCTGCTGGGACATAAATGAAGGAATTTCACCCACAGATTATTTCCAAAATGCACTACCTTTTTGCATGTTTCCTTTCACATTCTCTGTGGCAGGTCTGACAAGTAGATCTGCTTCAATGGTATACTCATGGCAGAGCTCAGTTCAACCCTACTTTTCTATTATAAAAAGCATACACTGACCATGGGCTGTGCATGAAGATATTTGATGTGAAAATCCTGTCAGTTTTCGCTATTCTGTACATCCACAGGTCCATTTAACGTTTTAATGTGTTTTTCCCTCCTACTACTTAGAAATATACCATATACTGCGTAATGGGAAGGCATTAATATAAAGTTCACTTATTAGCAAGACTTAGTCATGGTATCTGCACTCACCGTGGCTGAAATAATTGAAATAAAGCAAATGTGAACAGCAAACAAGCAATTCTGACAAGCAAGTGATTCTTAAACTCTCATTTTCAAATCAAAGAACACAGAGATAGAAGACCAACCATGTTCAAAATTGCCATTGGCCTCCAACAGAAAACAAATTACAGTAAAGCGTTAACACTTAGATGATTTTTGAAGCAAATGAGTAGAAACAACTATTGCTGCTTTCCAGCCTGTGCATTTTGCTAATCTATGTTTGGCTTCCATTGCAACATTCTCCTGCCACATAGCAATGCATTTGGAAAAAGTGAATTTTTGTCACACCGCTTGCCAAGTATTTTAAACTGACACCAGCTATGACTAATGACAGGGCTGGAATGTGCTGTTCTCAGTAGAATAGAGGCCTATACAGACCTAGGAGTTTCCTGGGGTCCAGCTTCTGTCTGTTCAAGGGGCTGGTGCCATACAGCAGTGAATGATGTTCAGAGTGAACCAGCTGTATTTCCTCCAGACTGGCTTTTCGACCTCGAATTCGCTGAAAGAAAACAGCAGAGGCCTACAATATTCCACTGACAATATTTAGGGAGAGAAAAAAAAAGTAAAGGTCCGAAATAACATTTAGTATGATTAATAATGGGTTGAAATTGCATCATGCAGGAATGTGACACTGATTCTTTTATTAAAGTAATGCTATATGAAAAACAAATGCATGTGTGGTTTATCACAAATGCTTCACTTAAGTCCTAGCAGAGTTAATACAGGGCTTCACATACAAGAAAATGAAAATATTCTGATCCTCTTTTCTACATTGTGTCAAGAGATACGAACCAAAAGGTGAAATATTTCTTACCTAAGAAACCTGGCCAGAAAAACTGTAGTCTAAAGAGCAAAAACTTATTCACACCTGTGAGCTACAGCTGTGTTCTGAATAAGGATTAATGTTTTTTGCATCACTACTAGGACTTGTGATTTATGCTGCTGGAAAGAAGATGATCACAGTGAGGACAGCCAAGGAAAAGAAGAAAATTAAAATTTAATAAAATATTTCTATATCTTTTCATTTCTGAAATGTAAGTAAGTTCTATATCCCAGGCTCATTTCTGCTGTTACACATGCTGACTCGCTTCCTTTTATAAGTGAAGTTTCTCTTTAACTGTTTCTCCAGCCTGTACTCTCCCCAATTAAATCAGTGTTAAAAAAATATGGGATGTCTTTCTTTCTATAAATCCACTGAAATTTAACAACTTTAGGAAGGAAAATATGAAAGAAGGAAGAATAGATAAAGCAAACACTTGCTTATTCAGCAGATCTGTTCCTTGTATGTGTTTGGAGTTACAGCTTGTCATAAAAATATTTACCTCTCTGCTTGTGCTAATGTTGCAGAACCTTTGCAGACATATGAAGCAGATTTTGTTCAGGTTTAGGCATAATAAACAGCACTGTCAACAAAGTTCTGGTCCCAAGATCATCTTTCCAGTTGATTTTGGATAATGTGGGGGGAAAACAGCGTGCTTTTAAGATCTGTAGCACTTGGAGCAAAACCTCTCATAACTTGGATTGTGGATCTGTACGAACGTCAAGGTCTACAGGTAAACAGCTACAGAAGTTATCAAAATGGACAATTCTATTTTTAATAGACTAACCTGTTACAGAAATGCTACACAATTCTAGTTTTCTTAGAGATTTAAGTTGTAATTCTTATTATATCTATCCCCTGCACATGCACATCAGAAAGCACCAACCTGTTCACTAAGAGAAGAAGGCAATCTTTAAGATGTTAGAGAATATGCACTGCAAAAGAGAGAAACTGCACAGGGGGATCAGAATAATCATGTAAAATTTATACTGAATTAAGCAGTGGCAGTTTTTTCTGACTAATCAGAAAAAATGTTTCAAGAGTTAGATCTAGATGACTGTGGAACAAGCTCCCCTTAGGGAAATGGTGGAAGCCCTCTTTCTTGCAGTGTTTAAAACTTGACTGGACACAGCAGTGGAATAAACATTTTAGGGAATGATCCAAGAATTAAATGACTTAATAAACCCTTTTTCATCTCTAATTTCTTCAAGCCTCTCCCAGTCTCACATGAGAATTTGTAGCAGTGCATTCACATCCTTTTAACTCACAGTTGCACAATCAAAATCAGCACATTATGTTACCTCATGGAGTCAGTAAACACTGTAATGGTTCTTCTGGGTCAGATAAAATGTTTTTCTTCACAAGAAAGGTGACTGGTAACATTTATTCATTCATCCATTCTCATTAAGGTCTATGTTTCTAATAAGCTGCTTTAAAATCTGTATACCCGATTTTCCACAGCAAAACTGGGAGGGGAATCTGGCTTTTAGGACAGCTAAAACAAATGTAGAAGAAAAGTAAAGAGGTATTTTATGAAGGTCACATCAAAGAGCCTTGAGTAAAATGCTCTTTGGTCATATATTGTCTACAAGTTATACAAAAACTTTTTAGGAGATGTTTAAAAGAGTTAATTGGCTTTTTTTAAAGTGCTGTTAAATGCCATAGCCATTTAACCATAAAAAAACCTGCAGCTAGCCATTATTTTTACAATGAGGAGCTATGTGATAGCTGGTCTGGGAGTGGTCTCCCCAGAATGTTTTGCCAGTGACCCAATATTGCCAGCCAGATTGTCTAGGGGAGAAATAGGTTGTAGGAGAAATAAGGTAGCACCAAAAAGGATGCCTCACTCCAGGCTGCTCCCAGCAGTGAGGTCCTCGGAGCACAGCCAAGAGTTGAGTTGCCAAGGCAGGCACAGCCCAGAGCTGCTCTTTCTCCATGGCTTCTCCAGGTCCAACCTTGAGTATTGACAAGTGCATTTAAAAAGTAAATGGCAGGAGGAAACGGAAGGGTAAGCAATACACTCTGGTGCTCTTTTGCATTCCCATCTCCTCATTTACTGTTCCTTTCATCCCATCCTTGCAGCATTTCTGCATATCAAGCCATTTTCAATTAAAGTCTGAACTATCTAAGGCTCTCCACAGAGGAAAAAATAATTCATATTACAAGTTAACTGTATTAATTGCTAAGAACAATTATTCTTAGATAATGATGTCAGGATTTAGCAGTTCCATAAAAGCATGTCATAAGTCTGTTGCCAGAATCTGGAAACATATGACTTCAGTTATGCAAAGCAATAGTTTCTTGCTCTCACTGGGGTGAGTTATCAGAAAACATAAGATAAGCATTTGAATAACTTAACACATATGCTTTTTTCCACATCTTTTTATTTTAAAGTGTCTGTCTTAATTTTCATTTGCCGTGGTTGTATCAAAACCCTAAATTGTAGTAGAAAGCAGAATATTTACATAAAGCTAATGAAAAAGGAGAAATAGCATAGCATTTGTTTCATTCAGGAGGTTTTGAGTACTACATCCTTTCATCTACTGCATCCTTAGAAGAAGGCTAGTGATCCTTTTCTAATGTGCATGAAAATTTGTGTGTTGGCTTTTTCCTCAGACATAAGTAGTTCCCCCATCAACAGAGACATTTATACATCTCAGGAGAGCAGAGTAGCTGAGTGCTTCAAAAAAATCAGTCTAGAACTGGAAGGTTATTCTCCCCACAACAGGAAAACACTTTCACCTTTCACAGAAGTTAAAGTGAAAAAGGACTGCCTAGTATGGTCTTTTGTTTAAAATAGACCATTAAAATTTCACATTGATAACCAATATTAACCTGAAGATTTTGGTTAGACTTTCAGCAGACTAAACTCTTGCACAATCAGACATTCCAAAAAACAAAGGTGACACTGCCTGTTTCTTGCAGCTAAACTAACAGGAATTGTTGACATAGCTTAGGAAATATTTCTCATTCTGGTCTCTCAATGTAAGGTGTCCATTGCATTTTCTGCAGCTATTTATATGGAGATAAGTGTCTCTGAAGTTCCCTTAGGTTATCTAGTTTGTAAATAAGTCTTTAAGGTTTTTCCTAGTTTTCTGGGATTTCTTGGAAGTGTTAAATTCATTCTTGTTTTCAATAATGCACACAGGTAATAAGGATCTTTTGCCAGTCTATACACACACATCACTTGCTCTCTCTTCATTTTGTGGGAATTGCGAGCGTATCTCTGATGCACATGCACCCACATAGGGATGCATTTATTCTCTTCCTGTGTTTTGGCTGTCCAGTGCCTAACCTGAATATGGTCAATACTACAAAGATTTTTGCTCTTAAAGACTAATTTTTTCTATATTATTTCTTCAGTCTTAAACTGAGGTTCAGAAGATGGATTTTTTAATATATTTTTCAGTTGATGTGTTCTGGTAAACTCAAGGTTATTGTAATATTTAAATTTGTTCCTTCTCTACCTTCAGTCTGTAAGATGTGGACAGCAGAAAGTGTAAGATGTCTGCCTAATCCAGAAAACTACCAAAATTCAGATCGAATTCCAGTCTGAAAAGAAAAATGTTGCTGCACCACAGTCCCTCAAGGAAGTGAAGGTCGGGCACAAAGTGGGACCATGTCTACATTCTTCTTTTCTTTTCTAAAACTGTGCTGATTAGTGTAGCCTAATGTCAGTCATGTGTGCCTAAATTATGGCCCCAAAGGAGATATGTAAATACTTCCTCTCCTTATAACAACTAGAAAACAGACACCATTACGAAAACATAATTCAGTCCTTTTGTCCAAAGGTAGGACAGCTATACATTGCTCTATACCAAGACAAAATAGAAAAAAAAAAAAAAAATGATAATGAATGTTTTTATTTCAATCTTTGCATCTTTTATCTGCCCTGTTCTGATGCTGCATTGGTACCTGTGTGTCCTACATCTGTCAGTTTTTAGCAAACACAGAATAGGTATTTGAGTAAAAATACACAAAACTATAAACCAATTCAAAAATATTATGTCTGAATTTTATTTTCTCAATACATTTATACCAACACTATAAAAAAGTCCATTACATGAGGAAATGAATCCATTCTCTTGCCCTGGGCTCAGTTAGGTACAGGTCTCTCAAGTCTGACTCTCCAGAGCTGGCCGTGGTCTGAATTTGTTTCTCCTTTGTCTTGGGGAAGACAATGGGAGACATAATCTATCTATTTGGAAGAGTGATATGATTAAAAAAAAATTAAATCCTAAAGCTATATGTAGTTTCTCAATTTAGCAAAAATCCTCTAAATTGTTGTTTGAATAACTTTAGAGCTCAAGTATCTACGGCTAGAAAAACAAAGTACAGTCTGGAAAAGCAAGCCCTTTTAGCTGTATCTGCAGCAGTAAATTAAGCAGTGCAAGGAAACATTCCCAGGCAGAGGAACACAATCATCTGTACTATTAAATTGCTAAAGTGGTGCTTCACACCGTTTTGGCTGAGCAGCAGCTAACACTCTCCCAAACGACTTCCAGACATGGTTTGGTCACTGGCATGGGTCAGGGAGCATTCCTGGTAGTATGAACATGAGCCTTTCCATTCCAGTTGGCCACAGTGGTGGAGAACAATCCCATGCATATTTTATTTTGTAATGAAGAGACAGCTTTGAGTACTCTAGTCAAATCTTTTATGATTTTACCAAGTTATATTTTAAAAATGCTATATAAAGGGGCAATATGAGCAGTATATATAGGTAATAGGTTACATTTAGATTAATCTACATAGATTAATCTTTTAGCTGCAGCAAGCATGGTGTCAGCCCAGTACATATGACTTCCACCATCCCATGCCCACTTAAATGACAGTTCTCTGTGCACTTAGCCAATCATCTCTCCAGGGCCGTAGCCCTGAGCTGTGTGAGAGACATTAATCCACATTGCATGATATAGGAACACATTTTGCTCCAACAAAGATAGCATAGTATAAATTTCTCATTTTTATAAGGGTTTCTTCTTAGGTTAAGAAAATACAGAGGGCCTCCTGACACAAGCCTGTGGCCAAGGATACACACCTTGAAAGGTAACAAGATTTGAGCTACCTCTGACTGAACTAGCCTTGATCCTGAAACTCCTCATCAGACAAAGAGTGGGGCTGCAGCCCTCTTGTGGGACAATTATTTAGTAAAAGAGGAAAAAAAGGAAGGTTCACAGTTACTGCAGAGGGTTTCCTAAATGGTTGTTGCAGGTTACTATTCCTGAACTGCCCTTCAGGCCTGGTGCATGAGGCAGTGCACATGGCAAAATGTGACCAGTGATCTCCCTACTCCTTCTGACAGAAACTGTGGGAAATTATATGAGAAACTATATTAAGAAATACTGATGTCTATGAGGGGGCATTCAAAAGTCAGTAAAAAAGACAGTGCAGTTTTTTGTGATGCTTTGACTCCTCATTCTCAGTGTGGTATATTTCAGAATGCAGTTTAGTGTCAGCCTATTATTTCTTGAATAATGCAATAAACTCTCCTTTAGCAGCAGAAGTCATATATTCAGCTGAATTACCTTTCTAAAAAATCAGAGCACCAATTAAATGAATCACCACAGCCTTCCATATTTTGAAAAATGAGCGCATTTGAGGATGTGTTCGATGTCAGGTAAGTGCTAAAGAATTCAGTGAAGCGAAAGACAGATTGCATCACCAAATAAAGTCCTGTCTTTAGCTGCATAATCGGATCAAGATAAGCACCAAATCTACACACCAGCTTCACACTGAGGTTCCTCAAATTTTTATCATCAAAGTTCACTTTTTGACTGCACATTTCACATTCCAGCCTCATTTCAAAGCACATAATGGGACTCAAAATTAAAAAAGCCATTCAACATGAAGTAACTTATTTCCTTTTTGCCCAATCACTGGATTTTGCAAGACCTTCCAGGAAAGTATTGGACTGCATACACCTCAGATTAAACTATATAATTTTTCCCATTTGCACCTTTTGCAGAGGCATGTTATTTACTGTTCAGAACTATCTGTTTTTACTGAAGAAAGCAATACAATCCAGTACATTTTGTTTTACTTATTTTCTCTCTTTTTTTTTTGTCTTTTCCTTATGAAGTGGGTTCTGAGTCAAGAAGATAACTAGCGAAGTACTTTGGTTTGGTGAATTTTACTGAAGCACTTGGCTATGTGCTTAACTTACTCCTTAAGTATGTGATCCCACCAGTGAAAGCACTCATGTGATATGAGGCCTTAAGGGCCTTGCTGAAAAGTCTTCTTGAAGGTTGAAGAAAAGATTATCCAAGCTATAAAAAAGGATTTGCCTGTTAGAGTGCTGCCATCTAGTTAGATGAGTGCATGCAACAAATCCATTTATAGTGCTTGCAATAGCTCACTGCCCTGTATACTAGGCTACCTGTAGAAAAATCTTTGTGGACAGTCACTAATAGCTAATCAAAGGAATCTATTGTATGTGTTCCTTTGGGTTTGTAAAAACCAAAGTATATAAAGAAAAATAATTAGAGAAAATAGACCATAAATGCCCTGGAAATTTTGGGATCCTGCAAAACAAACAAATTTGTGCTGAACTTTGTTAACTTGTGCTGCAGTGCAGTAAGCACCCTCAGTTGCCACAGGCTTCTGCAAAAGTTGGCAGTTCTACACAACTCATGGGAAGCAGTGAATGACAAGAAAAGGCTGTTTTTCAGTAACCTAAGTCATATATGCACCTCAGAGCCTTTATCTGATTTAAGCATGATGCTTTAATAAACAATTTTGTGCGAGAAATCAAAGCAGGAGAAAGTTCAACATTTACTCTGATACTGTCAGAAGATTGCACTTGAATGTCTCAGGTTTTGGCATGACACCAATTGTACACCAGGCGAATAAAATGCTATGAAAAGAGACTTTACAGTCTGAAATAACACAAGATGCAGTGTACTCATGGAGTGATACGAAATACATTAAAAAAACTCCAGTGTTCTGTGCTCCTACAGAAATAAAATCTTCAGCTGCTTGAAAAAGTTAAGAACTATGCTGTTGAAAAAACTGTATATGCCATTTGACAGCTGCTTGTCTACCTTCCTTTTTCTGTATTCTGATGCATATGAGTAAATGACTTTCAATGTGTACATTCTTTGTTTTCTGATTGGGAAGTGTGCTTTCCTAAAACGCATTATTTTTATATTGTCAGTTAAATAATTCCTAAGACAAATTACTCTGTTACGAAAGGATTTAATAAATTTGCCATTTACTTTAACACGTCAAATACCTTGTCTTTATTTTTTATTACCTCACACTTGTTTAGCAACCCAGTTTCTTGCAGCCTTGACCAGATGCTTTGGATCCTTCCGGCATGTTCAGGGTGATTAGCATAGTTGCCACACATACACTGGTGCTTCAACATGAGACTGTCATATACAACACCTTCAGCACAAAGACAGCACAATAGGAAACAAAAAGTGAGAGAAATGCAAGTTACACTGTCCTGTGTCATGCATACTACAGCACAACTGGATTTTATTTAACACATAGCAAAATTAAAATTCTGGATTTTAATTCCCTTTTCCCCTGGAAGGTTCTGAATTTTGAAATACAAGTTATATCTTGTGATATTGATAAGGCAAAAATGCATTCTCAAGAAATTATACTAACAAATGCAATTAACTGTAAATAACAAAGGAAACTTGGTGGTGCCTTATTAAAGCTTTTAAGGGTAGAAAAGATTCAGTCCTATTACTGAATCATTTGTTTTCTCTTCCTGTAGTGCATAAGGTCAGCTAAGGCTGTTAACCTACATATAACACAAAAAGGTTATATATTTATAACAGTGTAAGGAAAGTCATTCAGAAAAACCTTAAAAAAATGAAGTGGCAATGCCACTCTATTTTTGTGCTGCTTAACTAGTACTATATTAATTCCAGATCTCATAAAATATCAGATGAAACTTTCAGAGAGCTGCAACAGTGACAGCCAGAGTCCTTTTTCATTAACAGGAAAAATTCCACCCATTACTCAATCAGGACCAAATCCTATTGTTAGACTGCAATGAAAGGTACCTTTTGAATTTTCTATGCTCATTTATTCAAGGACAGAACAACTTTATACGGAACAGTTACCAATATCACATTGCTCTGTAGCTGTATATTGGAAGCAGAAGAGAAATTTCGATGAGTAGGCTTGAGCTAACCTCAATTTTCCAGGCTTTCAAAACAAGTCTGAATCACTGAAAATGATTTTATTTATTTACTTATTGCTTGCATTTCCCTCAGAAATGTCTGGAATAAAAATATTTTCCTTACACCTATGAAGAATTTGAATTTTGGGAACATTTGAATTTTTCATGCCCCTACAGTTGAAAGGGACTTAAATTAACAATTCCTCCAAACTGCAAAACTTGTCATTCAAAACCTCTTTCTTATGTGCCACCACTACTGGGGATGTTCTGGGAAAATTGCAGTTATTTCCACTGTGATGTTTGTAAGCTTTGTTGCTGTATCATCAGGTCTTACAAGTTATTTGAAATAGCAAGTATGCACACAAATAAGTCCATGCTCACATACTTTGCTTTCTTTTTCTTTGCACCCATGTTTTAATTTTGCATTCTGCTGCATAACTAGATTGTACAGTTTGCCAGTGATCATGATACCATTAGATAAAAAAACTTTTCCTCCCATCCCCCTGCCTAACAGAGAAGGTGTTTAGATGCTAAATGTACACGCATCAGGACTTTCAGAAGCTCTTAGGCAGAGAAGGCAGTTACATCAAATGGATTTGAATGGAAATGCTTGTTAAATGCTAAAAAAAATTAACGGAAAGTGGAAATTATCTTCAGCCTGCCACTCTTTCGATGAATGTTTTATTCTAATTAGCAATGTTCCATACAGGCTTAGGCTTCCATAGACTGAACTGAAATTAATAGAAAAAAAACCCAAATTACTCTGTTATTATTATGCAGAATCAATATGTTATGTAGTAACACTTTTTGATGACCTGTATCAGAGTTGGAGCAAACTCTTGGTTTTGAATTGAAAAGCTGTACCTGTGTATTCAGAATGCCTCCTTTGGTTGACAGATATAAACATCCCTATCTTAGTGAACTAGTATTTTTCCCAAAATACAATATAACTACAAATGTAATTTTATTGTATGTGAATTATTTTGTCCCAATCAAAAAACAGTTTAATTGGGTCAAGTCAATATTGCATAGCAGAAACATCTGTTCCGAATTTATAAATACTGATATTCACACCACTGAGTGTAAAATTCATTTCTAGCAGGATTAATTGACTTAAGAAAAGACTGAAATATATGTTTTCATTTATTGCAAGCATCTAGATTGATTTAGGATGTGCAAGTAATTCAGGTGTGTGGCTGCTGCTCATACAGCACATGTGCTTGGTACAATACCACAATGCAGCAGTAGAGCTTACTGCTAAAAATAGTCTGTAGGATTTCCCTAACAGGATTCAGCCAATAACCTCCCCACCCCCACAAAAAGAGCAAGAGAGAGAGAGAAACAACTGTTTTCAATTGCAGACTGCTGTGAAATATTAATAAAAGATGGTTATTCTGTCTCTCCAGAGCAAATGCCTTCAGCCAGATTCTGCTCTCAGATTCATTGTGTAAATCTGAGCAGCTCTACTGAGACTGGTGGACTTATTCTGGATTTACACCAATATTAGTGAGGTCAGAATGTGGCCCTGATGACAGACTCTAATGGTGGCACCACTGAACCATATAATGATAAAGGACACAGGACAAAAGAAACTGAATTTGCATTACGTCAGAAAAAAAACTTCTTCTTGGCGGGGACTCCCCAACACCCATTCTTTTCCAAATACTTTATTTGGTTCAGCTTCTCTTAATAATATTTTAAACAAAAGAGAGAGCAAGAAACCTAAAAACTGTTGGCTAAAAATATGCTTTGAAGAAGGTGAAATGCCTTGGAGAACATTATCAATAAGAAAACCCAAGGGAAGAATATCTATTATTCAGAAGAAAAGTCTGAACTGAATCATGTCAAATATTCTGTAAACCATCTAAATGAACATCAGGTAGACTTTATATTTTTTTCCATCTTTATCTCATGTATCTACTGCATATACACTGAACAGCTCTTTCACAGATATCCCATTCTTATTCCCTTCTTATTCCATTCAGGGTATATTAGCCAATATTCCCTTCAGATATTTGACTAAGAGCATTTTCTTTCATGACTCACAAAAATATAGGCTCATTTTGATCCCCATGTAATATTCTGCCGCAAGAGTTTTTCTTCTACCTTTTTTTCTCTTCCAGAATATATTATCTCTAAATAAGAAAAACAAAACAAAACAAACAACAACAGCAACAAAACCCAAAACCCAGTAAGAAATAAAACAAGACAGGGAGGTGTTTTTGCATTAATTTCTAAAGTCTGAATTCGCCCTCACTTCATACTGTACCAGAATTTTCTCCCTTTCCACACACCAATTCCTTCTTTACATGCTTTTGAAAATGCTAGTGCTGCAACTGCTGCAGACTGGTTATGTCATGTGCTGTCTTAAAGGAGCAAATCACAGAACCACAGGATAGCTGAGGTTGGCAGGGAGGTCTGTTAGTCCAACCCTCTGCTCAGAGCAGCTCATCGCTGTGGTCAGACCAGTTTGCTCAGGGCTGTCAAATTTTCCGAAGAATTTAGGAAAGGCCATATAAAAATGGATAAAAACTGGATCCAGACTTCTTTCTTTCCACTAACCAGTGAATAAATGCCAGGGCACCAGCCAGACCCAGGAAATACTATGCACAAATAAAGCCAGTCTATACCATACCTGTACCTTACCATAACATACCATACCATATGTTTGTAATGCACATATCAATCTAGGTATTCACAGAAACTATTAGAACTGTTGAAGTTTCAAAGTGCCAATTCATTGTGACTCCGAAGGTGTTAATCTCATAGAAAATAAATATATTTTCAATTTACTCAGATGCAGTAGCGACAAAGGTTATATATGCAAGTCTATAAGCCTAAAGACATGTCAGGGAAAGGGACTTCTTCAAGCAGGCTTCATTGTGAATGCAGAGGTGTATGCTGTGTTGCATCTGAGAACTGGTCTAGCAGCCCAGGGGTATTGGCTGTTAGCACAGATACAGCTGGGAAGCAGCTACAGCGTTTTGTCTCCAGCCAGTGCCTAGAGGATATGAAAGAGGTGAAGGTACAGAGCAGAATTGGAAAAGCAGAAGCATAAAGTTGTAGAGAAAGTGGAAATAGGATCTTTTTTTCTTTAATAAGTAGAGGTGTTTATCTTGAAAGAGCGGTGGATGGGGAAAAAGGCTTCAATAAGAGAAGAAACAAGGATTCAAGAAAAAGATATTTTGATTTGGAGTAAGGAGTTCAGTGAAAGACTGAGAATCTCAATTAGAATAAGATTCATTTTTTCTCTTTCCTTCTGTCCTTCTTTCTACCTGTCCACTGATGTTGTGCATGTAGCAATACTTAACTAAAGGGGTATGGTTAAACTGTCTGCACAAACTTACACCCTGACTCTGTGTATGGGCTGTCTGCATTTCTGTTGCAGAACTCATGAGACTTCCTTGTGTCAGATCTCAAGCCCTTATGCCTGGTACGTCCCTCTCCCACACTATCTCCATTCAGTGTTTGTCCTAAATAATTTCATCCCTTCTCTTATTCTTCCAGCTCAACTAAACATTTTCTTTCTTGATCAGTTCCACTGATACCACAAGTTCCCAGATATATATAGCACCCTTGGCCCTAGTCCTCTTTCTGGGGACTCACAAAGGGAGATGTCAGTAAGCCTCAGCAATCAGATTGAAACAGCAGACTTTACATTTGTAACTCCATTCAGCTTTTCCAGTGGAACTGCAGATTTTTGAACAGGACACTGAAGCCTGCACACAGTGAGTTCACTTCTGATGTATTCTGTGAATTTTTAGCATGAGTTTACAGTGCTTTGGGGAATCTGTGAAGCACAACTAGAAAAACAGTGGCCTGGTTTAATAATCCTGTCTATACACAGCTGGGTTTTTTTTGCAGAAACTCATGGAAAGTGAATTAGCATGGGTTTTGGGTAACAAATATTTGTTACCCAACAACAAATGAAATTCCTTTTGTCCATTTACCCACTTACTTGCAGTGTTTTAAGGACATCTCTTTTTCTTCTTCTTTTTTTTTTTTTTTATAATAATGTTATGCTTTGCTTTCCAAGTTCTTGTTCTAATTGGGAATATGGGAGAGCATGCTGTTTTGCAGTCTCACACAGTGCCAGCTGACTCCATCCTAGATCGATTCATGGTCACAGCCTGAAGAGTTGTAAGCTTTCAGGTCACGACAAGTCTGCCAACATATGTGAAGGAACTAATTCCTCTGGCAGAAACCTGAATAAATATCTCCAAGCATTCAGTTCCCCTTTCTTGTGCACAAAGTAAGTGAATTTTCACTTCTAACCATGCTGTAACGTTATCCTGGGATTCAGGCTCTTAAAAAGATGGGCACTCTTGCAAGGTTAGATCACCCATAAGAAATGGTACTTGTGTGGTCATTTTTCTTCCTTTCACTGAAGATTTTGGGGGTTTTAATCACTGCTTTGGACAGACCAGGCTATACCTGATGCTCCCTGAGTGAGGACTCCCAGGTCCTGACCGTAAATCCTTCCTTTGTAGACTCCACAACAGCTACTGAAAGATGCCAAAGTTGTAACCAACATCAGCTTCTAGTCATGGCTACAGCTTTGCTATTTCTGCAGGGAAAGCAGTCTTGCAGCATAGACTGACTTATAAAATGAAGACGTTGAGAATTATATTGCAGCTTTCCTACTTACTGGTGGTCTCTCTTCAAATTCTTGGTGGTCTCTAGAAAACAGGCAACAAGAGCACAGAGAAAGGACCCAGAAGATAGAGAAATGAAAGAAAAAACTATAAATGACTTAAAAGCACCAAAAATGCACCTGTTACTATATTGTCATAGCCAGTCAATGATAATAATTTATGACTGTGTGAATATTAAGCATGTGATTTATCAGCTGTACTGGTTCACTTGATGCCAGTACAACATCATAAAACTGAGGAACAGTAAGGCTAAAACTGAATGCATTGCTGCAGGAGGCATTTGAGGCATTTAAGTCTGCTGATCCTACATGAACAAATGCATTTTCCTTGCCTATTAAAAGCAGTCTTTAGGGAATCCTACCAGTGGTGTAGACATACTGGCTGGGCTGGTCCATATCTGAGTGAGGTAATGTGGAATCAGCAAGGGAAGATGGGGTCCTGAACACTGGCTGATGTTTATCTAATCCCGCCATGCCAACTGTAGCCATCTGAGCCTGGTAGATTTGCAACTGGTGGACACGCCGATGCGCCAGGAACTCCTGTTTCCAAGAAAACAGCACAGTAGAAAGACATGTGAGATGGGATCAAGTAAGACACTGAGGGAAACATGTCAACAAATTAAGTTCATTAGGTCAGGGCTGTAATAAACAGCATGGACTCCCCCCTCAACAACAACTTACAGCTAAGACCTAGTCAATAAATCCATTCAACAGATGTTTTCACACTGACAGTGTGGGCTGCTGACTTTGCCGGAGAGTAGGCCATAGCAGGCAACCTGTCAGTTCTCCCCGACAGAGGGAAAAATGGTTTCGCATTCAGAGGCTTATAAAAGGCAAAGGTTTTTCCAATATATTGAATACATAATATGATGTTAGAATATGCATGTTATGACCCTACAGAAATAGAAATAAAATCTTCCTACAGACAGAAAGTGAAAAGCGGTGTCCTTACTACAAAGTACCAAACTTGCTGAGCAACTGTGAGTCAAGTTTCTACAGAGGTCTCAGTTCCCAGAGTACTCTGGAAACTAAGAATGATTTGGACATAGGTTTTCACAAATGGTTTAGAAATTCAGGAATTGTTACATGAGATCCCACTTGGGGACCATCTTTTTTTGTCATAACTGCTGCCGGCTGTAGGCAGTGCCAGGCTTCAGTAAAGGTCAGCAGGTGTGAAAAAACTGAGAGCAGAAAGGAAGGTTTCCTCCCCTGTTTTGTTTGTCAACAGATGGTGAATTTTGCTGACATGACAAAAGGCTGAAACCCTGCTGAAGTCAGGAGAAACCTTGGCATTCAGTCGCTGCACAGAGCAGGGTTGCTCCACAAGTCCTTTTCTTTTTCCTTTTGTTTGTTGTGCATGTAGGCCTAGAACCTCAAGCAAGAGATTTCCAAACCACTCTGCAATATAAATTCAGCTGAAGTTCACACTTCTAAGTGCAGGCTCTGTTTATCCTCACCTTGGCTCGGTATATATTTATGCAGGCATATATGGTGCATATATGGGGCTTTTTTCCTGTTTTGACCCAGTAACAATTAGCAGTGTTGTGTGCTGTTGCTTGGGGCAGTAGCTCAGAGGTCTGACCCAACCAAGGAGGGATTGCTGGATGCCCACAGAGATGAAACCAAGTTCAGGCTGTGCAGGAAAGCAGGTGGAAGTACCTTGGAGTACCCCAGTTCCTTGTACACTGCAAAATGAATCCACAGCTCATGGGAAGAGAGAGTATCTACCCTGCACCTAAAAAAAAGGCCTCTATGAAAACAGTAATCATGAGTAACAGCTGAAATGAGAGCAAATGTTTTAAAAGGAAGCCTCAAAACCCACATTAATATCTAGAGTCACACTTCAGTGAAAAGACTTAAGGTTATAGGAAGGTAAATCAGTTGGAACCTTGTATAAGTGACTAAATAAAGAAAGAAAATATGAGTAAGCAAAAGAGAGGTTTTGCAAAAAGAGGTTTTACAAGAAGTGTCTTGGTTTGGCATCATTAAACCTTTCTTTAAATACAGTCCCCAAATTTTTCTGTTGCTTTTTCAATGTATGATGGCAGGATGAGATTATATATTTCATGAAATATCTTGAGGTATCTTGAGGTATCTGAAGAGATCTATGCATCCCCTTTCTCTATGAACATAACATAACATTCAGGAATTCTTTCCTGAAATGCTGAAGTGCCTTGTTTTTACTTAGTTTCACTAATTATTTTTATTGTGATTAATTTTCAGCGGAGATATTTTTTGTTCTCCTAGGCATACAAATCTTTTGTAACTTTTGCTGAGAGTGTGTATGATTGGTGAGAAGTGAAGAATGCATGGATGCTATTCTGTTGAATATTTTTCCTATGAACAACAGAAGTAGATAAATCCCTTTGTGAGGATTTAGCACTCATAGTACCCAATGCTGGCTTAATGCTCAATAAAGGAGTTATTTTGCTGTCTGTGGCATGATGACACCCTGCATCCTTGGGTCAAGCAGTGATCGCTGGACTGTCTGTCTGATGCTGGTGTATTCACCATCTCCTGCCTCCTTTCCATCTGTTTCAAAGCACAAGAGCTAGCTGAGCAGTTTGGAGGAAGACAAACTCCTACCTGGAGCCCTTCTTCACACAGACCTCCAATATCATTCATGAAATGAATAGAATCACTGTTATTTCTGCTGCTCTCCTCCATCTCACAGGTGCATTAATTGCATGAATTAAATACCTGGTATCTGTGTAGTTCTCTGATTAAGGGGATTTTTGATACTGTCTTTTAGTACTCACACTAATGATAATTCATTAACTGAGTTTACTTTTCTGATAATTACTAGAATACAGAAGACAAAGGGTATTGTTCATATTAATTCAAGCCAGTAAGGGTGCACCATGTATTCTGGCAGTCTTTGTTAAACAATATTATTTAAATATACTTCATCAGGAAATCTTGGAAATTCAGCTATCAGTGAGTGGAGATGAGAAACAAATGTTTCTGTTTGAACTTTTTCAGTGCAGGTGGACTCTGAGCTCTGAGCCTTTAGAGTTGCCTTGTCTGCCTTTATTTTACTTTCAGACCTGAACTTTACTTGTACAGTGACTGCACAATCTTCTTCAGTGAAGCTGTAAGTTTGCCATTCAATCAATATCCAAAATCTAATCTATAAAGGTCTCTGACCTGAAAAACTTAATTTAGGTGGTTTTGGATTGGTTTGGGTTTTTTTAGTGGTGTCTTCAAGAAGAAAAAGTTCTAGGTCTGGAACACTATAAAACATGGATAATTCAGGAACATGATCCTACCTTTGCTTATAAAAAGATTAGGTATTTGTGTCTATGTGAGCAATAGAAATAACACTATTGTTCAGGCATATGAGCAAATCAAGGTAATATTTTAGAATGCTAATCAACCTGTGTGAACATCGCTTAGGAGCCAGCCAGCCATACATTTCAGCAGTTCATCAAAGAGGAGAGCCTGTTCTTGTTCTCCTGTATTTTTCTGCTAAACTGTATTTTGTTTATATCATTCTTCCCTCCTCAAATGAAACCAGACACATACCCTGAATTTGACAGATGTTTATCAGCATAATCAGTACATGGAAGGAGGTGAAATTTGTGGATGGTTGGATGGAAAGCTGCATGACGCCTGTTTTAATTTCGGAGGTCATGGAAAACTGTTTGCTTGTGAAAACCTTTTAAATTTTGTTAAAAGTGCAGTAGTTTGTCTCCTAGGGCTAACACTGAGGCTTGCTTACATCCTCTGGTGGCTGCCAGGTCCTTAAACTGTAATTTTAAAAACTCAAAGCATCAGCAAATTTTGGACTTGTTTAGGTTTTAGTCAAAGTTTTAGGCTAACTTCCTGATTAGGTTTCATTTTACAGACAACAGGCACTCCTGAAATACATGTACTTTTTCCAGCCACCTACATATTTATGCTGTGAGCATTTGAGATACACTGTGACACACAGACAAGTGGATTAATGCAATGAGTAATGTGAATAATCAGAACACTTATCTGGCTCCCCAAATGCCCACCTGGACTCTGGAAGGGATTAAAGCAACATAATGAATTCATCTTCAGATTTTATGTGCTGCAGCACTGCAAACACATGTCCATCTCCCCAGCAATATGACAAAAGCAGTATTTGCACATCTGCAGGGTTAGTGATTTGTGTGAATATATTTGGAGCATTTCTTAGGTAACCTGAGCCCTGCTTGCCCGGCATAGAGCCTGCTAGCTCCAGGTGCCTGAGATTAGTTTATTAGTAGAGGCAAGCAATTAGGGCCTCTGCTGGAGTGAATGGAGGATTATTTATCATCTTCCCCAGAAAACAGCTCAGACCTTCTGTGATTATTTTGAGGAGGACTTTTAGAATCAGTATCTTAAAGAGAAGATGATGCTTTAAGAGGCATGGGAGGTAAATATTTGTTATTTTCTTACTATTACTGTAATGTTTGCTTAGGAGAAGCTGGAATTAATTTGGGTTGGTGTGAATAATCCTTTCATGTAGATGTGTGATTTGTATATTTTGGTGCTTACTGTTATATGTGTTCTGAGAATTTTAATAAGAACTTCTTTAGTTCTACTGGCTGTGAGAACTGGTGTCCTGCAAGTGTGTTCAGTTGTGTTAGGTGACCTATGTTGTATGATAAAGCGTAGGTGAATTCTCTGTGAATTTACACTCCTTCAGGCTGTTATGTTTTGTGCAGAAAAAAAATCTGTTCACTTACAAAAACTTTTCTTGCCTCACAACACTTTGCTTTTTAATTTAGTTTGGTATGTTTTAGTTTAATCACAGCTAAATAAATCATAAAAGTTGTATGTCTGTAGCACAATCCTGTGTAGGGGCATATACATATCTCTCTCCAGGTTTTTGCTTTGGCTTCTTCTCACTGTGGTAGAAATCTCTTTTTCCCTTAAGAAATTTAAAATTTGCCTTTCCAAGTGGCAAGACTACTGCTTATAGTTTCTCATGTATTTGTGGCCAGGTTTATAGCCTTCTGCTGTGCCTCTGCTGAATTCTGCTGAAGTATGAAATGCTTGCTAATGTCTATCAACTGTTAAAAATCATTCATGTATTGACCATCCTCCCCTGAAGGCCTTTAGTACTGCTAACTTTGCAAAGCTTTTCCTTTCAAAGCATTTTTGGTAGCCTGTTCCCTAGTTTTTTCCCTATATTTTCCACATTGTTTTCTGAAATTACCCAAAGGACCAGTTATTACTGAGGAGGAAAAATACATATGTGCTGGAGGAAGTTTCATCCTACATGAGGGTGAAAACAAACCCTGCCCAGCAGCAAGACCTACTGCTTTTCAAGCACTTCCTTCAGCTCCTTCCTCTGAAGGGTGTTTCTGATGCCTGCACTGCTGCCTTGTCTCACCCCACAGCTCCTGCTGGAGTCTCTGCTCCTTACCCGTTTCAAGATCCCTGTAGCAATGTGGAAACAGAGTAACTTTAGGTCCTGACACTTGTCTTTCCTCACCTATCATCCTCCTTGACTTCCGAACTTGCCAGTACAGTTGTAGTTGAATGCACCCACAGGATGTCCAGGCCAGACAGTGGCTGCATCCAGGAAAATGGCTTCTTCTTGCAGCAAATAGAGTTCAGTCCTGCTTTAAGGTCTCCGCGATGGCAGCCTTTGCCCAGAGTAAGACAGCATCATCCAAAGTCTGATTCAATCAGAAATTCTGGCACCACTAAATTTTGGGCACCCAGAATTTTCTCATAGGGTACAGATGCAGCTAGTTACCAGTGCTTCTGAAATCATGGACCTCATGGTAAATATTAATGGGATTGACCTTTGTTATCCCCAGAAATGACAGGGAAGAAAACAGAGAACAATTCCTGCACAAGGAGAATTGTGACAAAAAGAGCTGTAGATAACAGAAGTTGTAGCACTTTTGATCCAGAAATTTTGTGAGCTACTGTTCTGCTGACCGGTCTCAAACCATAACTAATTGCCCTCAGGAACTGAGAAAAATAGGTCATGAGGTCTTCTGAAATTACTTGTGTGAACAAATGTGAAAGTCCAGTAGTGGCTTACCTCTGTCAATCTATACAACCTAAAATTAGTCTGAGATACCCCTGAAAATTAACATGTTGAGAGATCTTTTAAACAGCTCTGTCACTTGGAGAAAACACGTGACCAAGAAACCCTACCAATTCTATTTTTGACAAAACTATGTGTAAAGCCACAAACTTCCATGGTCACCACTTCCAAAAAATCAGAGTCACTATCTGAAATACAGTCAGCCACAAGTTCATAATCAACATTTTTATGAAATGTAAATAAATAGCAAGTATGGATGCAGACACATAGATTGAATAGATAGAAATTGGTTTAGAGAAAGAAAAACATAGACAGGAAGAAACTGGGCAGCTAGCCTTGAGGCATGTGGGTGTATTAGGTCACATCATCAGGGTGCTTATGGAATTTGATTTTCTTTTGCTATAATTCAAGGAAGACAGTGTTGACAAGAAAATGGGTAAAGAGAAATGAAGTCTTATCAACTGCATGTTGGGTGCAGATACATAACAATAGAATGAAAGCCATATCCCAGAACTGACTGGAGTCCTAGGCAGAAAAGATTTGCCTTGGGCAGCAAACTGCTGCTCACAGCAAAACAGCTCCATGCCTTCTGCCCTTCCCTTGCCTTCTGGAGGAGTGTGGAAAGGCTTATTCCAGCTACTGCCAAGGTAGAGCTTAGTATTTGGGGTGGCCCTGCTGCAGTGACAGCCCAGGGCATGGTCACTACCCTCAACTGTCTTTATTTTCCCCCTCTGTTCACACAGCAGAAAAGCTGCTGCTGCAGAGGTCTCTGTCCCCTCCTGCAACTCTTCCCTTCTAGGGCAGGAGCTCCTTTGGGGTAGCAAAACATATTATTAAAATGACAACATTTTTGTCAGGTGGGCAAAGGAAAAGAGGAAGAGCAAAGGCTATTAATGGGGTGATAAGAGTGTGCTACTTCATCAAGTCATGTAGGAGAGGATGGATTACCTGCCTTGGGTTGCATTACCAAAAGGGCAGGTTAGTGCTAGGGTCACACCCCTTGCCGCTGGTTGTAGGACATAACAGCAGGGTTGGGACTCTACCTATTGCCCTGTTGTGGCAGGTGGAGGTGAGCAGGTTGCTGACCCACAGTTTCAGAGAAAGAGGTGGTAAAAATTACCTCCCCTGGATGAAGAGTTTCCAAAACACTGAGTTTTCAGCTAAGTTGATAAAGAAATACGAGCCAGACAGTTAGTAAGTTGAAGCCTGGCATGATTAAGAAAGGTGTCATGGGGAATGATGTTTGGGTGTTACAGCAATGAGGGTGCTAAAGACAGCATTTTCTACTGGAGGGAAATTCCAGGAGTCCATCTGAGCTGCTGGTTTCATTCCTAGTTCCTGCTCCTGCGAGACCTGCCTTCTCCACTCCTGACATTGGCAGGTACTCGACTTTTGTCACTTCCTCTAAAGTGCTGACTCTGCAGTGTGTGCAGCACACATCCAAAGAAAATGCAGCACCTCCTCAAAAACTTGCACTCCTGGCTGAATCTTTTCCTCGCTTTCTGACTCTCCCAGAGATTTAATATAAACGTATATATAATTGGAGGTATAATGAAGGGAAGAAAGGGACCAACTGAACATCTTGTGCGTTGTTTCTTCTTTTTACTAAATCTTTAGAGATTCTTGTTACTTTATTACTTTTACTAGAAATACCACAAGACTTTCCTGAAGTCATTTGGTGCTTTCAAAAAAACAAGAATGCAAAGAAGTACAGAAAATAATACCAATGGGAAAATACAGTTGTCCACATATCTTGCCCTAATTTTTAGTATAGCAAGTATTTGCTTCTTTTACTTCGATATGAAGAATAAATGAGCTTTATATTATGAAAAATTGCCTGTCCCACCTATTTCATTGTTCTGGGAAATATAACCCAACTTTCTTCAACACAGCTGGCAAATCAGTGTGGTGTTACTTTACACAGATTGTTTCAGCCACTTCCATTTTTCTGCAATTCCATGGAACTATTTTTCTTAGCAGATTCATACAGTTTAAGTGAAGCATCATTATTTTGGCCTTCATACAGGGAAGTAACAGTCTCCAGGGTAAATTCAGCAGCATCCCTGGTGCAGGTGTGTTTTCTGGGTACTTCAACAGATTCTGTTCTGTTCCTGTAGGCAACCCTGCTGAGTTCAGGATTCATTGTAGAATTAATGGAAATTACTTGGGTCTGACATATAAGGATGAAACCTTGGAAAACCCTGCTCTTTAATACAGAGTTCACCCACATTAACACATTGGTGTCTAAACACAAAATCATGTGGGTATATAGAATCCCTCTGCGAATGACTTCTTGCATGCAGGTACATGAGATCAGAACACAGAACATCAATGGATCGTATGGTCAGCAAATAGGCATAAGAATGATGTTACAGACAGAACAGCTCTGTTCTGTCTGTTCTCTGTCTGTAGACCATCTCCATAGATTACTGTATCTTATGCACAAATTCCCACAGGTGCATGCGTTGCCATTGCCCACACCAGTGCTCTTCTGTGCAAACCATCCATTTCCGCTCTTGCTTGCATGACTGCGGAGTTGTAACCTGATGGATACCAGGCTCTGCTCCTTTACTGCAGGACTTCTGCCCCTCTGAAGTCTCCAGAGAGATATATTACTGAATCTCACACCCTGCTTCGGTGTGGTTAGCATGTCAACAGATCTCATTTCTTCAATCTATTTGTAGTAAGAGTTACAGTTTCTTGAAGAAATACATACATACACATGCACTTTTGCAAGTGTAACAAAGTATTTTTAAAATATCTTTCTCTCCCTGGTGATTAGCTCTTCACTTCATTGATTTTAGCACACAGAGAAATAGTGATCTGTAGTGAAATGGTGGTATAATTTGAGACTCTACAAAATACAGGATTTGAATATAGGAAGGATGCTGTGGATGGAAAAAAGTGAAACTACCCACAAAATATTTTATTTCAAATCTGTTCTTTGTACCTATAATGTATTCTATATGTTTGCAGTATGCTTTATATATTTATGCAATAAATATATTTCTGGAACAAACAAATACAACTTGCGCTTTTCTAATATTTTATTTGCAATAAGATTATTTGTAACTTGAACAAAATTGAACTGAACACCTAAAGATTACTTTTAAATATTTCTTGAAATCTGGGATTTTCCTACTACATGCTGCTCAGCATAGGGTTGGCTGGTTTTAACACGTACAAGAACTGCCAGAATGGGCAAATTGAAGAGGGGAACACACACCATATGTTTGCTGATTTAGAAGCAACTACATGGCTAAAAAGAAACATAAAAAATAGTATGTGCCAGCGTAGCACAAAGTGCATAAAGCAGACTGCAAAATGATTTCTCCAATTTCTCATTCCTTGAGCAAATCTTGGCCCTCAGAATGCAAAGTGCAGTTCAGAAGAGGCCACTGTACTTGTTATATTTCATGTGAAGAACGAATGAATTTATGTGAACTTGCTTCATCACAATGTGCTTTAAATGTTTCCTCTAAAAATGTAAAAAAAGGGCTACGTTGCTGTCACAGGGAGAGGTTTTGAAGACTAGGTGGGACTAAAAGTGAGAAGAGAGAGGGAGCAGTATTACACAGTCCAAACAAACTGAATATCGTAAGCTGCAACCTCTCCCATTGTCACCCTCTCTCTTCTTCATGAGTGCTCTGCATTTTCATTTTCTTTCTTCCTTTTTTTTAATTTGAAAGCTATTTTACTTTTATGTACAACTATCTTCCAGTTCTTTCTTGCATTTTTTCTGTTTCCAGCAGCAGCTAAGTCTTCCATATATTCACATCTTCAGAATGCTCAAATCTAATAGGATACTACAACAATTTCAAGAAATTGAAACAATAAGGAAAAGTAAGGAAGAATACTAGCTGAGGAGGAGTAGTGGGAGCAATAAGAACACTTGTCCCTGTGTAGCACTTCTGGAAAGGGGCTCATTGGTTTGATCACACCACAAAAGTACAAAAGTATCTTATCACTGCATTAGCCTTCATGATATTTTTCTCAATCTAGAAGAGATCTCTGTCCAAAGTATACAGGAGTAACTTACAAGAAAAGAAGTCTGAATGCTGAAGAGACCAAAGGAGACAAAATTAGAGATCAAACCCTAGTCTACATTCGTCATCCAGGCTCTGTTACTCCTTACTATAACCCATGTCTTTCCTCAACAACAGAAAACACAACCACCTTGGGTATATTACTTAAAGTTTTCAGAACTGCCTAAATCTAAGCCAAAAATATCTTTCTACTTTAGAAATTGGCTATTATTTTGCAGAGTTTGACTGCTTAGTACTCAGAATCACTATACCTTTGTTTTAAAGGCTAGCTGAGGTAGTGATATCTCAATGTGTATATTGGGTAAGGCAGCCCTGAAGATCAGCTGAATTTCCAGTGCAGGCCCTTAAGGCACCACCATGCATGTAGCCTGATGGCACCTTGGGAGGGTATCCACATGCTGGAGATTGTCTCAGAGTGGTGGCTGATGAGCCAGCTGTAAAGCACAAATCTAGTGTCCCCAGAGCTGTGTGGTTGCAGTCAAGGAGCAGTAATGCTCAAAAGAAAGGACCTGGCAGTCAGTGGAGAAGGTAACCTTCTTCAGTAATAAGTTATAATTTATCATACATTGTACCTCTGTTTTGGGGCCGCAGCGGATTATGTATGCAGATCTAAGTCTAGATAGATTAGAGGGGAACCAAGAAATTTATTCTGGGTTTTCATGGCTATATGAGAGGAGGGTTTAGCACTTCAATAGCTGCTTCTTAAAACAGTGACTGCAAAGAAGACAGACAGCCTCCTGCATCCACACAACACTTGTTAAAAAAAATATAATGGAAAATATTATACCAGATCACTAGTCACAACTTTAACTGCATCAATAAAACCTGGGAGAAGGGACAGAGGGAATCCTAGAACCAGTCAAAGCAAAATGTTAATTCTAATTGTTGTATTTAGTTGGCCTTGTCTTGTGACAAGTTTGTTATTATGCAGATTTCCTACCTGCCACCTTCCATGGGAGGATTTTACAAAGTGAAGTTATACAGGCAACTCCCCTTGCTGCTTGCCTCTTTATTCCTAATTATGTTGGCCCTGTGTTCACTCAAGATAACATTATAGCTGTCCCCAAATGCTCTAGATTTGAGGCCAGTAACAAATGAAATCTTTTGGTGCTTGGAAATTTTTTTTTCTCCTGTGTTGCAGACATGTAGTTACTCACATGCTGGAAAAAAGGCTGCGCTTGCTTATTGTCTGACAATGGATTATTAGCTTTTACATCTTTACACAGGCATTGTTTCTTAGATGTCTTTTTTTGTCTTCAGATAGATACGTAACATAATGTCTCAAGGAACAATTTGGCTGATTTGTTTGGTTTTAAAGATATATGTGCATTTACATATACTATTGCACTTACTGCCTTTTTTCTAGGAATGTCTTCTTTCTTTCTCTATAATAACTTTTCTGTTATATATCCTTGCATGAAACCATTCTATTAGATGCCATCATGAAAATAATTTTTAATTCGCCTGCTACATACAGAGTATTTTTATGTGGAGAAACTCAAGTATAGAAATTATGAATCCAAAGCGAACAGGGATTAGAAATCCTGATTTCTAGGTTCTTCCTTTAACCATTGCATCAGTAACAATTGCATTGCATCAATAATATTCTACACTTCTAGCTGTTATAATTACAAAACATTGCAGCACTGTGGCTTTCAGTGATTTTTATTACAGCAGGCAGTAGTAGAGGTAAAGTCAGAAGTTGTTTTGGTTTTTCCGGGATTTGGAAAAGGGTAGGAGAAAGAAATCAGATTAATGTGCACTATAGAATAGCACAGCTTTTAGGCAGTACACAGACAAATTAAAGCATCTCCGTTCTACAGCTTTAAGATGGATATAAAAGGGTTCTGAACAGACTGGGTGAATAGAAGGCTGATCACAGAGACATTGTGGTGAAGGGACCCCAGAAACTTCTCAGTTGTGACTTTGGGGTCATTGTTGTCCTCAGTCTTGTTGGGAATATCCAGTTTGCTGTCTTTCCAGCCTCTGGAAGGATCAGACTTACTCAGAGAATCCAGGAGGAAAGGTGGTCCCATAATATGGCTGCATGGTGACTTCATAGCAGCCTTCCAGTACCTGAAGGGAGCCTATAAGGATGCTGGGGAGGGACTCTTCATTAGCGACTGTAGTGACAGGACAAGGGGTAATGGGTTCAAACTTAAACAGGGGAAGTTCAGGTTAGATATAAGGAAGAAGTT